>JAFEMH010008212.1:0-56925 GCA_022495995.1 Adenophora triphylla var. japonica | reverse complement strand
CACATTTAATTATTGAGATGTTGGAGCAAGAGGTTGTGGTTTACTTGATTGATTTTGAAAACTTCACAATATGCTCGGGGTCGTCGATTTCAATGGTCCGTTTGGTCTTGAACACGCGCTCGAGGAATGCAGGGCCATCCCCAATACACATCCTACTCCTGAGCGTGTTGGGAATTTAATTCTCTGGTGAGGGACTAAAGCGACGATCCCTAGAGCCGCCTGTCCTGGCTGGCCAAGTATGGCATGGTAATTACTTACAATATCAATTACAATGAAAGTCACAGTTTGGATTGTTCTTAACAGATGGTCCCCTATATCGACGGGCAAGTCAATTTGTCCTTTAGCGTCTACTCGGTGGTTGGTGAATCCCTGAGACGACTGAAAGTAGGGACTTAGGCGACTATCAGGTAGACCCATTTTTTGGTAGACGTTGTAGAACAAAATGTCTTTTGCTGCCCCAGTATCAATGAGTATTCTTCTTGATTCACAGTTGTCGATGAAACCGGGGACGATCAAAGTTTGTTGACGGGCTAGTAGATTGTTTGACAACTCGTACGGGTAAAAACTGATCACATCATTTGGAACATCTACTCTTGGGGGGACATGGGGGGATTTTTTCAAATGGTAGATAGCACTTTTAATATGGTTCTTACTTGATTCCTCAGAAATGACTAAGACCATTCTTGGTTGTCTCTCAGGTGGGTCGTTGTTAGCGGCTCGGTTGTTCGCTGCTGGACAATCCCTCCTTACATACTGGTCGAGACGACCGTCGTCTATCCACCGTTATATTATCTTCTTCAAACTAAAACACTCCTCCGTGTCATGCCCCTTGTCTCTATGATACTCACAATACTTGTTCATATTCTTCTTCCCCTTAGCATTGGGGTTCATCTTTGGAGCCGGTCCAAAATCAACATTGCTTAAGATTTCTGCACGTGAGACAGTCAATGGAGTGTACGAGTCATGAACTTTCTCTGCTTTTTCCGCCTTGCCTTTTCCCTTGTCTACGGCCTTGTCTTTCTTTGATTTCTTTGGCTCGTCGTTGGCCAGTGACCTTTCCACGTCGCGTTGCAACTTCCTCTCTTCAGCCTCGGCCACTGCATAGGCCTTGGCGTAGAGGTCCCTTCTTGTTTTGGCCGGATGGACTTGAAGCTCGTACTCCAAGGTTGAAGATACGATCCCATGCCTGAAACAGTTGATAATTTCTCGATCTGTCAAATCCTCGTCGATCTGGTTGACCAATTTCTTGAATCTTTTGAAATAATTCATCGAGCTTTCATTTGCTCCTTGGCTGATGTTGCTCAGATCGTTCACAATTTTACGAAGATCTCCTTGGGTTTACTCAGAAACACCTTGCCCCGAAAACTTCTTACGCATGTATTTCCAAGAATCAATGCTTCCCTTAGGAAGGCTTCTGAACCATCTCAAAGTTGCTTCAGTCAACGTGCTGGTTAGAGCTTTACACATCACATCATCTTGTCTAGAATAACTAGACACCAGTATCATTTGAGCTTCAAGGTGTTGCATATGATCCAAAGCACTCGTTGAGCCGTCATATTGCTTCAAGTCAGGCAGTTTGAATCCTGGCTCAGGTGGTCCCAACTCCAGCATCCATGGCGCCAAAGGCTTCAAAGTGCCAACATCGTCCTCTGAGTCATCACTATCAGCATTGTTCTTTCTTGTTGTTAACTCCTCAACCTTACGTTTGAGTTCGAGCATTTCCCCCATATCAATACCTTCTGCTCTGTCGGTGGAAGGAATCCTATCTCGACGAGGTCCCCGGTAGAGAGTGTTAGAATGTTGCCTTTCTATGACAGCAGGTCGTTGGGAGACCGTTCTCTCTCTTCTGTTACCTCTGGGAGGGGATGGTCTGTAAGACCTGGATTGCTCCCGTCCGTGAGGATGAGATGGATAACGGGTCCTTTCCCTGTAACTCGGCGCTCATTCATTATGCATGGAGGGGGTCATTTGCCGACCACGATTACGTTGGCTTGGATTTTGTTCAAGATCGTCATTTACAGCCGAGGACCTTCGAGGCTCTCTGTCCGCCTCTTCTCATCGACGATGAGATGAGTTTCCTTCACTACGACGTCTGTTCAGGTGATCTCTGAGATCTGGCGGCGGCATTTGACGACTGTTCCCGGCAGCAGCATCTTCACAACGACCATCAGCCACTCTTTCGTTCCTTCGTCTTTCGAATGTATTTGTATTATGGGGCGCTGGCGGAGTCGGTCCTCGGCCATTCGGATCAATTCATTTTGGACCTGCAGGAGTTCGTGAAGGGCGTTTGCCCTTTAGACGAGAAAAGCGGTTCTGTCGAGATGTGGGTTGGATGGTCCTCCCACGTTTCGTACAGTAGCTCCCTCGGTCCTCCTTCCGGCTGGGGGTCGTCTCTGCCGATGACCTTGAGCAGGACTTTTCTCTCTTCTTCTTGCTTCTGGAAGTCCAGTGTCATCCACAACACCATGTGACCTGGTAACCCTCAGATGAGGGTTCCTAGGTTGAGGTGATGGAGGCCTGGGGTTTTCTTGGTGGCCTTGCTCAGGTGAAGGTGTCCGGCCGTTATTTTCCACTGACATGCTTGCTGTGTGTCCGTCTGACACCATCTCCAGGTTTTCCGGTGAGTTTCTGTGCTTGGCTGAAGTCTCTGATGAACGATTCCCGACAATGGAATCAATCTGATGACGCAGGAAATCGTTCGGGCTCGGCTATCGAAGTCCAGCAGTATTTATAGGCTGACTATGGAGACCTGCACACCACAAGAAATGAACCGTGAACTGCGCCGGGGCTTGTCCGGCAAGGCCTTCCGGCGTGAGAATCGGTGTGGGCTGGAGAAGGTGGCAAGAATATGGAGAAAACGTGTGGGTGTGTGTATACGTGAATAGTAAAGATTGCATTACCTTAGCCCAAAACACTGTTCATGTATTTATAGTGGATGAGGGGAGTTAGGGTTTCCATCTCAGCCGTTGGGTTTAATTGTCGCCAACCGTTGGATTGATTTTGTCCCCATGTGTCAGCGTGGCGTCCTGTGATTGCTTCGTACAAGCAAGGGCACTGCTGTACCTGGCACGGATAATGGTTTGCCTTATAATGGAAAGTCACCTGCACAATGCGGCGCCACTGCTAGTTAGGTGGGGACATGTGCAGAGTGGTCCAGTGGCAGATTTGGCTTTATCTGAGGATGGCTTGTTGAGCAAACTAAGCGAATCGACGACCTCAAGCTGTATGTCCAGTGAGGTCGTCACTTGATAGGTAGATCGACGACCTGGAGTTGTATGTCTAGTGAGGTCGTCACTTAATGGATGACTCGACGAGCGAGTGTGAGTATGCGAGGCCTCGTCCTTGGATGGGCTTGGTCGCTCGATGACGACGACGGCCATCCTTTGTTAGACGGGCTATGGCCCAACTCTAGTGTCGATCCTTCGGGCTTGGTCATACCCTTTATAGAAACATTACAAGCTAGACATAAGTAATATGTAAATTGCATCAACATTTAAAAATTCATGAGATGTCATAAAATATATCAATATTTCAACAATTGTTAGTGTAAAATTATAGGGCAATTAACAAATCGTCTCTCACACTAACAAAAACAACCACCTAGGACATAGATTTTCAGAATCGGCCACCAGGTTCCCTCATTATAGATGGACACATATGTCCCTGCTAGATTTGGTGACATTACACATATGTCACTCCTTTAGTAGTGACATGGACGCGCGTGGTATTTCCCCATCTCCCTCTCTGCGATTTATTTTTCCTGTTTCTCTCCCCTTCTTTTTTTTTCTAAAATTTTAAAATAAAATATTTTAATAACCAAATGTCAAAAAAATAATTTAAAACCACTACTAATGTGCTCGTATCGTTAACGCGAATCAACTATTAATATCAACATATAATCTGGACCAACATTTTTTCCCAAGGTCACAATTTTTTTTAAGAAATTCACAGTTGTTCCAACAACAAATAAGAATTTCACAAATAGGGTACTCCCTCATTTTTCTTTATTTTTCCCTCTCAAAATTTTAAAATGAAATATATTAAAATTTAGAAGTAAAAAAAAAATTAAAACCATCGTTGTGTTCGTTTCATCAACATATAATCTGCAACAACTTTGAGAATTTCACAATTCTTCCAAGTTTACAGTTGTTTTTCAAGATTGTTCCAAGAACAAAGAAGTGTGTTTGCTAGTGGTTGTCTGCATTGGGTTGTTAGTGAAAAAACTTGAACCAAATTCAGATACAGACATAATGATTTTTGCTTTTGATCTTGGGACGGAGAATTATCGGATTGTGCCAGAGCCTGAGTATTCGGAAGGGGAGTTTGAGATGAATTTGGGTGTGATTGGTGGATGCCTATGCGTTGTTTGTGAATATGACTATGGTGTAGATGTTTGGATGATGAAAAGTTATGGGGTTAAGGAATCTTGGCATAAGTTGATTTCAATTCTGACTGCTAATAAGTCCTTTAAGCATGTGAGGCTTTTAGCATATTCTGAAAGTAATGGGAAAGTGCTTATGGAAGAAGATAATCAAAGGCTTGTTCTATTTGACATTAAAACAAAAGAGGTCAAGAAAGTCCTTCAAAATAAGGAAAGCCCATTTGTCGCAGACGTGTATCTTGGAAGTCTGGCTCAGCTCAATTCTGGCAGTAGTGCTAGTGGAAGTGATGAGAAGAAGAAGCAGGAGGAGGATAAAAAAGGGAGATGATTTCCTGTCAAAGGGGTTCAAAATTGGCTCTTTAAGTTGAACAAGCCAGGTAAATCTTTCCTTTCGATGATAATTTCTCTAAGTATCCTTCCGTCATCACCATTTATGTCCAGGTCCTCAATTTCAACTAGTTCGTCCATGTCCTGATCCCCTCGTCCTACATCCTAGTCGGCTCCCGAGTTCTGACCGACGACGAGCTGAGGGACTATGTCGGGGACGGGCAAAACTATAGCTTCATTGTTTGTACCATTAAACCACTTCGCCGTTCCCTTGTTCGACGCAGATTCTGTTTCCTCCTCCCTTTCGTGAATGTTCAACATCATGTGTTCCTCGTCCTCGGCTTCAAAGATCAAATGAAGCCTAGAACCGGTGCTGGCAGTCTTTACAAACATAGAAATTTTCAAATTTTCTTTCGGCGTGTCAATTTTCATTTTTCTATCCGTTTTCCTTTTTTTCATCACATGTTCCAACAAGTCCTTGGGGTCGCCCTCACACATCCAATTCCTGTCGGAGTTGGAAATTTAACTTGTTGGTGACGGAGGGAGGCGACCATCCCAAGTTTGCCTTAACTTGGAATGCCTAGGATGGCATGATAGTCACTGACTAAGTGTATGACCACGAATGTTACTGTGACCTATGATAGAAAGGGGTATTCACCAACTTCAAGTAAGAATTCAACTGTCCCCATGACATTAACCTTGTGATTGGTGAAGCCTTTCAATCTACCAGAGCATGGTTCAAGCATACTATCTTTCAAATTCATATTCTGTAAGGTAGAGTAGTACAAAATATCCCTGAAGGCCCCCGAGTCTATAAGGAGTCTCTCCGATTCACAATTATCAATTCTCCCCTTTATCACCAATGGTTGTTCACGGGTTGCTCGACTCCCATCTAGCTCATTTGGGGATAAGCTGATGATTTCCACTTTTTTATAGACCCAGGCGGGGATGTGGTAGACTTTACTTAGCTCATGTAACTGATCCTTCAGCTTTTTATTGGAGACTGCCTCCTCCCTTATGACGTGCAGCTTTGCTCTATGAGGTATGTCCTCCCTTTCCTCTCTATCATTGTTATCTCTTCCTCGCTTATTATCTTTTCGCATAACATATCGGTCAAGTTTCCATTCATCAACCCATCTTCGGATCATCCTTTTAAGGGAGATGCAATTCTCTGTATCATGTATGTGATCCTTATGGAAGGCACAATACTTAGAATTGTCCCGTACATGTTTCGACCTATCACTTAATGGTCAGGGCTCTGGTAGGTTTATCAACTGCATGATCTCCGTGATAGGTTTAGTGAGTGGGGTGAAGACCTTGGCTTTTTCTGTAGTCCAAGTCCTATTATTTCTCTTGTAGTTACTTCCATTGGAAACCTGGTTGGTGTCAGTTAGAGCCGTTTCCGTTTTCTCAGATCTCTTCTTGCTTTTTCTCTTCCGCTATGGCTATGGCATAGGCCACGTTATACAGATCAAATTTTGTTTTCGGCTCCCGCGCAGAGAGTTCATATATCAATTGTTTGGATATCAGTACAGAGTTGAAGCAGACAATCACCTCCCGGTCGGTCAGGCTTTCCTCCATCTAGTCAGCCATGGCTCTAAACCGGTTGTAATAACTTAGAGTTGTCTCGTTTTTGCCTTTATCAATTTTAGCAAGATATGTCAATCTCTTTTTCCGCTTCCCAACAGTTGCAAAATGATCTAGTAATCTCCTGGTCATAACTTTTCGGCTATCTATGCTCCCCTTTTTTCTGCGTACGGAACCATGATAGGGTTGTCAGAGAGAAGGTGCTGGCGAAAGCCTTACAGAGTATGTCATATGCCTTGGTGAGAAGTGCCATGGTGGATTCAAAGCTCTGCACATGATCTTGTGCACCAGTGGTTCCTCCGTACTTCTCAAAGTTGGGGATTTTAAGAGCCGGATTAGGAGGTTGATCAACAATTCGTTGGGAGAAGGGACGAGTGGCACTGGTGTCCTCATCCTCGACATCCTTCTTTCCTATTTCCATTTCATTAATTCTATTTTTCAAGAGGAGGAGTGCATCTATTCCCGTGTTGCAGTGGAAACTGCGATGGGTCCTCTCTCTTTCTTTGTGACCATTCACCCGACTTTATTCCTCTCGTTATTGGTGATTGACATGGTTATCTCCATGTCCAGATGGTGCCTTGCCATTTCTTGGGCTTAGTGGCCTAGAATGACAATAAGAGTTATGTTCCTCCTGTGGGCTATCTATAGATGGGGAAGACTCCTATAACGAGGAGGGCTCTTAGCTCGAGGAGAGGGATCTCGACAGGGAGGAATTTTTTCCTTGCATGCTTAATTCTGGCTCTCAGATCAACCGAAATTGACCTCTTGTTCCCTTTGATTATTCAATTGGTCCCTTAAGTCTCCTCCTTGACGGGAATTCCCGTGTCCAGGAGCCCTATTACGAGGATGAACGTCCTGGACGGGAAGTTGCTTGGATCTACCAGCAGCGTCGCGATTTGGGGGATTTTGGCAAGGGGGAAGATTTTCCCTATTCCCATAACTATCACGCTTATCAAAGCGATTTCCCCCCATGTGAAATTACAGTCCTGCTAGGTCGAATAAATTCAGCCAAAGAATAATCTGGATCTAACTCTAGAAAGGCGTTCTGTGTTTCGTAAATGCGTTGCAGAGTGTCCATCTGGCGGTGCAGAAGTGTTCTGCGATCAGCCAGTGGGAGAGATAAGCCTGCGCCCCCTTGGGCTACGTTCTGCCTTGCCTGACTGGCTGTTAGTCGTCCCCGTCGTCGACAGCAGTTAGGTCTAAGGGAATCTCAACCACAGGCAATCCATTAGATCGCAGGTTCATACCTAGCGGCAGTGGTGACGGTAGCCCGTCATTGAAAGGCGGAGGAGGCGGCAATCCTCCATTGATCTGTGACATGGCAGTTTCGGCGTTGCCATGGATTTCCTCCATAGGATGATTATCCGGATCTGGTGTTATGCTAGCGGTGTGTCCCTCTTCCATTAGATATGACGGAACGAAACATAATTTTCGGCTATTCAAGAGATAATACGATAGTTTTTCGGCAATGGAACCAAACTGATGATGCCAAAAACGTCGGATCAGTCCAAATTCAGTGGTTCGGATATATCCTGTATGATTGAATAGCCTGAATAAGATGAACAAACACGTAAACTAAGTCGAAGCTTCACCGGCGAAGGCCCTCTGGCGTAAGAGTACGTATTTGTATTTATGAGAGAAAATCAAATGAAAATAGTTAAGAGCCAAAAGATGCGTTACCCGAATTATGGGATTTATGGCTTGTATTTATAGGTGTAAGAGATAGTATTCTGCCTTGAATAGAAAGTTAGGAGAGATAAGGAGTTAAAACCTACTCAGATCCTAATTCTGTAATTCCTTATTGGACTAGGATTAGAAGAGTCCTCTTGTACGTATGTCGGGGAGTGGTTCCCCTCATCCTAGTCGTCGTTTGTGTGTTGTTCGACATAACTGCTATGTCAGGTGGGTTATGTTATCAAAGGTAGGAAATGTCCACTTACTTTATTATCTTCAATATAGCCTTAGTAGGCATGAAACGTTTCTGATATGGTCCTGGCCGACATGGCCTAGGTCCTAATCGACTTAGGGATTCAGTGGTCGTCCTAGTGTTAGGACCGACTCCTCGGGTCCAGGTCGACATGATGTCCATGTCCAGGAGAATATGACAACTATAGGTAGGGAAGCCCATTCCCTATGTCGTGTTTAGGACTTGTTCATATTTTCCATTGGTCACAATCCATTGGGCTTTGCCCGTTTTATTACCAATGATCGTACTCGGTTTATACCTTATCAAGTATCATTTACCATTTTTGTTGGTCCCAATAAAATAAAAGAGTCGCATCTTGGAAAATTTTTGTATTAAATTAATGTAAATGAAAATTTGATTTTCTTTTAAGTGAAATGGAATCCAAGGTGTGTGACCATTGAGTTTGTGAATAATTAACTCCAATTGAAATTCCATTAAGAAATTTATTGACATATGTGGGTTGTTACAAGAATAAAGTGTTAATTCTCCCTTTTTTGTAAATTATATTGAACTTTTATTCCGAAGAAGTATAAGAATAATTGCCATGGGACTCCTGGATTAGTTTTGATAAGTTTAGAAAAAAATATTCAGTTTACAAGGTACATATGAATTGAACTGCTTAACTTTATTTTATTTTGATTATATTAAAGAAAGTTAAAGCATCCATTGTTTTTAATAGCTTTTTCAAAATGTATTCGGCTTTGAACGGGTCGATCAGACCACGCCTATATCCATCGTTCACGGCGCATACATGTTGTTGAAGAATGAGCTGTCTACCGGAGTCATAGGAAAAATAGTCATATCAGCAAAAATGGGAAAAAATTGAGCTAAAAGAATATACTAATCCCTCCGTCTTAAAATTATATTAGTAAGTAGTCCGACGATATTCGACGAATCATAAAAAGACAATTACGTAATAAATAATATAAGTATAAAAATAAATTAAAACTAAAAGAAAAACACCATAAATATGTCATTTATATACTTAGGAAACATATTCCGATATGTCCTTAAAGTTTATCAAGTTGACAAAAACTTGGGTGAGAACAGCATGACCCGTCTCATCCATGAGACGGGTCGATTTCATACCCATCACCCGCCCAACAAAGCCAACCCACGCCTCCGCCCAAGCTGTTTGCATATGGGCGGTCGCCCAAGCTGGAATCAGCGGCCGCCCAAGCTGAAATCAGCCCACATTTGCCTTGGCCCAATCCTTCAGCCAACATAAAGTAATAGTTTGTATACATTAAAGTAATAGTTTGTATACATTAAAGTAATACATATATACAGAAAAGTAATAATGTTTTTTTCTATGTTTTCTTCGTTTGGCAAAAGTAATACTTATTATAACTAAAATGTAACAAACGTGTTATTTATATATAATAGTATTTGTACATAATTGTAACACATATGTATAGGTATCTATATGTTTTCATGTAAAAGTATTACATTATCTATAGAAATATGTTACAATTTCATCTATCAAAGTGGTACATTTACTTGTATAAACTATTGCATTCATATACATAAGTTATTACATTTCAAAAATAATACATATAGTTTGTATTACATTTGAAAAAAATGGGTAAAAACGAGCTTTTATTTTTTTAAAACAGGTATTACGTTTACTTATGACCAATGTTACTTTATATGTATACAGTCATTACATTAAGAGATGGTAACTATTACTTTTGCTCTGAAAAAAATAATATAAAAAAAAATTAAAAAAAAAAAAATTGGCCTATAAAAGGCTGCCACGTGGCGGGTCATGCCCCATGGGTCATGGGTCGACCCGTCTCATGCATGAGACGGATCCCATGTTCTCACAGGAGACCGGCTCTATCAAGTTTCGGATTTACAAATTTGATCACAATTAAAACTTTATCAAGTTTAATGAAAATGCTAAAGTGTGTGAATTATTTAGTAGGCAATCATTTAGTGGGTTGACAATTTTGTTAAATATAATTTCTTATAAATTTGTGGTCAAAGTTTAACTAAAAAGTTAAATGAGACAAATATTTTGAGACGGAAGAAGTAGGAGGAAGTATAAGTAAAAGTGTAAGCTTTGGAAGTAGCATGCCTAGATTTAATTTCACTAAAATGAAGGGTTTAAACGTAAGCTAACTCAATTCTATTTTATTTTATTTTATTTTATGGGATTCTATAAAAAAAGTCCCTTATTCAAATGAAATCTAAAAAAGTCAATTTTTTATTCATAAAAAAGTCCTTGTATATAAATGCACTAGCCTAAGCTCGTGTCCAAGGTTACGTTTTTGTATTTTTTTATTTTTTTTTTAATTTTAATTTTTTTAAGGACAAAATGGAAAAGGGACAAAAAAGAGAGGCAAAATGGAGAATTCCCCCTTGAAACTGTTCAAAGAACTGTTCATGGGGGGTTGCATTTATAATATACTCCCTCCGTCCCGCTACAAACCACACACTTTTCTTTTTGGGCATCCCATTACAAACCGCATACTCCCAAAAAGGAAACTTTATATTAATAAAATATTCACCCTATTCCACTCATTCTCTCTCCTACATTATTTTAATACTCACAACACCATTATAATTTACTATTCCCTCCACTCATTCTCTCTCCTATTTTACTTTTACACTAACAACATTTTATTAAAATATCATATTCCTTAATTCCCGCGCAAACAGTGTTAGTGCGGATATTAGCGGGACGGAGAGAGTAGATATTATCAAAAAAATCATACATATTTCTAAACGACAAAAATATCCCCAACCCTTTCCTCACTCACCTACCACCACCACCTGCCATTGTACCTTGGCCCACCGACGAACATCGCCTGCTGCCGCCTCCTGTCGGTCGACCACTACCACTGTAGACCAACCACCGGCTGCCGATCACCTTCAACCGGCTATAATTTCGGCAACTCCTCCGATCGCCATCATCCTCCCTTTGGCATCATATTTAAAAATTAATTTGTTTAGTGGGAGTTGAACCTGTGACCTTTTTTCATGGCTTATGTTTCCTCAAAACACTACGCCAAGTAGGGGTGACAATTTTCTATTCAATCTATTTGTCCATCCCTTAACCCATTACAAAATGATTTATCGGGTATAATACATTTGTACCCAATACAATTATTAGGTTTACACAAAATCTGGGGAGAAACGCGTTTCTCCGTCGCTTCTGGAGAAACGGGGCTTGTTTTGTCGCGCGACATACTTAGCCACCACAACTGGATATCCTTTCCAAAGCTTCTGGATATCCAGAAGCTAGCTTCTGGATATCCAGAAGCTTTGGAAAGGATATCCAGAAGCTTTGGAAAGGATATCCAGAAATCAAATATTTTTTCTGGCTATCCTTTCCAAAGCTTCTGGATATCCATATTCAATGTTCTGGATATCCAGAAGCTTTGGAAAGGATATCCAGAAAAAATATTTGGTTTCTGGATATCCTTTCCAAAGCTTCTGGATATCCAGAAGCTGATGAAAGTATATCCAGAAACTGGCTTATTATGTCGCGCGACAAAACAAGCCCCGTTTCTTCAGAAGCACGGAGAAACGCGTTTCTCCCCAGACCGACTCTTAGGTTTAATGGGTATGAACCAATAGTGACCCGATAGCACTAATGGACTAAATGGATTTTTACCCGGATAACCATGAATGTTATCCAATAAATAACAGTGGCAGATCTAGAACCTTTAAGCAGCGAGTGCATAATTTACACTACATAATTTCAAACAGTAAATGATGAAAATAAATAATGAATAAATAAAAATTAGTTATGTTGATTAAAGTGATGGTCAAAAGAATTTAAGTATAAGATTTAAAAAAAAAAAGTATATATCATAATAGAGGCAAAAAAAAATATAATTTGAATAGTAAATAAAAACAATTTTTTATATTCAGGGTAATAATTAAAAAGAATTCAAGAAAAACTTTGAGAAAAGTAAAAAAAAAAAAAAAGAAACTCAAAAATATTGTAGCTAGCAAGAAATGAACACTGGTTCTTTAAGGTGAGTTTTAACACCAAAACCAACAAAGTTGTTGCCCTTAATGTGTCCAATGTACGCACAAATAATATATAAGCACACAGTAATTTTATTTTTTTAACAAGAAATTGGATTTGATCGGGTACACGTGCACCCGTACCTTTAACACTAAATCCGCCCCTGCCCAATAACCAATCAAAATGAATAAAATTACGTTGATTGGCTGCCACCGCCCCTTGCACCACTACTACAACACCTCATCCGCCATCACCCCCGTCTTAAAAGCCGCAACCCTGCCACCATAGTAGCCAACACTAATGCAACACAACCGTTGCCGTCCTATTACCACCACCAGAACCCCTCCACTACCGCAATAACAACCAACACCCCATTGACACCCCATCACTACCACCATAACCCCACCACCGCCGCCATAACCATTACCACCATCGCCATAACTACCATCCCCATTGCAGCCACTGTCCCGTACCACAAGAAATAACTTGATAGTCAACTCCTATTTGTAAATATGATATTCCAATGTTATGTAAGGAAACAATTATACAACCCTTCGCCCCAAAATAAATAACCAATTTCTTTTTTAAATTTACTCTTGATCAATAATCAAGAAAAAATTGAAAAGTTTTTGATCATTCATTTTGGGATGAAAATATATAGCATAATTTCTTTTTTTTTCTTTTGAAGTCATATATAAAATGATTATAAAATTACAAATAATAGGCAATGTGCCCCTAACTTTGGTTAACCCGTTTACAGTAAATCAGAAATTACAGTTGTTTTGAACACAAAAATCGAGAACATTTTTCATGTCCCTTAATTAACTTGTACATTACATAAAAAAATAAAAAAAAATCCAAGTTATTGTCGCTCTTGGAGTCTTGTGTATTACTACTACTTTATAGTGGACATTAACTAAATTAAAAGTGGTTAAACCCTGGTGGTGGTGATAGTCGTACCTGAACAATGGTGGAGGAAGGGAGTAGCGGAGGTGGTGGAATGGTAGCAGGTTTTGGAAGCGAAGGTGGCGGTGGTGTAAGTAGGCATGTGGCGACAACATGGGTGGCAATGGTGGCGGAAGAGTGGAGGTAGTGGTGTTAGAACATGGATTGCAAAATGTGTATACTTAATAAATATAAGTGACATGTAGACGTACATGTATAAATCATTAAAATAATGTTATTGAAAAGTATAGAATATTAATTAAATGTGTAGAATTCTCGAGGTGGAAATTACCTATTTATGATGGGCAGAATGGTAATTTCACACCGCTTAATTGAAAGGGTGTAGTCCCTTGATGAGGTGCCGTTGTTTCCTATATATAGAGGCCTACCATCAGCCTAGAAACATTACATCATCCTTATATTCTCTCTCCATAATCTGAGTTCTAAGGAAGGCATTCATCATCAAGAAGATCTACAATTCCCTACTTGATTTTCTTCTTCTTCTCTTCCTTCTTTTGCAAGAACATCATCAAGTAACAAGATGGACTCAACAGGTATCACGCTTCCGCCTTCATCTTCTTCTCTTACTTAATCTAGACTTGAGTGCTTTCGGGTTATTGGAATAGGAATGTTCCAACAATTGGTATCAGAGCCTCTCAAGTTTTGGATTAAGTTTGAATTCATATAACATATGTTTGCTATACTTTGATTTTTTAATCCTGTTGAAATCATTATGTTATGATGTTATTTAAATGCTCTAATTCGTTGCTAGAGTGTTATTATTCATTAATTGATTGAATTATGAATATGGATTAAAGTTTACTCAAAAGGACATGATGGTTCATGCAAGATTATCCCATTGACACAACAGAGCGTTTTATGTCGCACAACCGTGTTGGATCTACTTGCATTCATGTCTTGGTTAAGTGTTAATTTTTGCTTGCCATTCATCTTTTGTGTGAAGAAAAATTTTTCAGTGAAAAGGGCATTGCTCGGCCAATTATGAAAAGGTGCCTTTTGGAAAAGCTGTGAATAGTGACTGCACGGGCGTGCAAGTTATAACGCACGGCCGTGCAAACACTGTTCACGTATTTTCAAAATTTTTCAATTTGATTCGGCCGTGCACTTATGAACTGGTACAACTCTAATTCATTCATAGAGTATTGTGTTAAATTATAATTATAAATTTGGTTTTACTCAAAAGACTTTCAATACTTAATGTAAGATTATCCCATTTTGAACATAGCCACCATCATTGGATGCGTTGTGAGTTTGTTCAAATGCATAGCCACGCATTTAAAAATGTGTTGTGAGTATGCGGATCTACTTGCTTTGGTTGAATATTGATTCACCATTAAGTTAAGAATTGATAGTCAAAATCTGGAAAATTTGACATTCAGGGTCTGCTCGGCCGAGCACCTTCCTTGACTCGGCCGAGCACTCCATTTGTATTAGCACAACATTTGAATTTTTTTGAAAAGGCGCCATCCAACGGTCATGATGCTCGGCCGAGCACCATAAGGACTCGGTCGAGCACCTCTAAGAACTCGGCCGAGCACCCCTAAGACTCGGCCGAGCATAAGGGATCAGAAAGGGATGTTCTCTGGAGGGTTTTGCTCGGCCGAGCACCTTCCTTGACTCGGCCGAGCATGACTCATTTTGGCCAGATTTTCAAAATTTTCAATATTTTGCTATTTTGGTCAATTTTCATTCATTATTTGAGTAAAGTATACATTAATTTGTGTCCTAAAGTGTGATTAATTATATGCTTAACAATTTCATTCATTTCTAAACAATATTGTCGCCAAAGTGATTTACGTTGTTTAGATACGAAATTGTAAAGTGATGAATGTTCTTATTGATATGTGATAACATGCTTGTTTCCCAAAGGAGACCTTGTTGTTGACTAAGTATTTGCATTCATGGGGTAATAATTGAATAAAACGTTTGGTCATTTTAAATACTTTGAACCATCCCAAAGGAAGACGGGTATTTAAAAAGAGTTGTTTATATTCTTTATTGCCGGGTAACAAATACTTTAAATCTTAGGACATTTTTAATACTTGAACCGGCCCAAAGGAAGGCAAGTATTTGAAATGTGTTGTTTAAAGTCATTTATTACCCTAAGATAAATCAAATTATGAGTCAATTCGCAATCCAAAGATTAGTTTTGATGTCATGTTGATTATCTTTTTGATGGGATTCATTGATATAGTTAATCACTTTATTCATTATGTAGTTTCTTATACATGTTTTGTATTCATTCTTCGTTTCTTATTCCCAACATAGTTTGATAAATGCTTCATCTATTACTACTGCCATGAACAATGTTCCAATGCTTAATGGGATTAACTTTAAAACTTGGAAAAATAATATAACGATGATCTTAGGATGTATGGACATCGATCACGCATTAGGGGAACCAAGTCCCACTGCTCTCACTAAAGGAAATACCGTTATAGAATGGAAAAATGTTGAGCAATGGGAACGGTCCAACCTCGTGAGTCTAATGATCATGGAAAATGCAGTTTCAAAGACATTTTTTGGACAATGTCTCTGAGATTGAAAAATGCTGAGTTTTTTTTTTGAATTCTTGTGGAAAGTTGTTTCCATTCGGTACAAGGGTGAGGAAAATCTTCGGGAGTACATTATTGAATTATTTCAATTTTTCGATCAAACTAAAGGCACTTAAGTTAGAGATTTAGGAAGATTTTCTCGTGCACTTAGTTTTGATCTATCTTCCTCCTCAATTTGGTCCTTTTGAGGTGATCTATAAATGTCAAAAGTACAAGTGGAATATTAATGGATTACTTTCACATATGACATTAGAGGAAGATAGGATGAAATATCTTAAATTAGAAAGTACCCACTCAGCATTTACTTCTTCTCGTAGGATTAAGAGAAGAGGAAAGGAAATTGCGGTTGCAAGTAAGAAGCGTAAGGGATCATTTAATGATCATAAAGTCAAGAAATGCTTCTTTTGCAAGGACCTTACTCGCATGAAGAACGACTACCATAAGTATCGCGAATGGCGAATTCAGAATGGTATGTCATTTGGTCTTGTTTGTACTAAGGCAAATTTGGTTTCAATTCCTTAATATACATGGTGGTTGTATTTGGTACAACAACTCACATTAGTTCATGTATGCAGGGTTGCCTGAATTACCGAATTCCCGGTAAAGATGAGAAATACATCTATATGGGAGCTGGAAATCCGGTTGAAGTTATAGGCTTAGGGACTTTTAGATTAATGATAAGTACTGGCTATTATTTTGTAATAAATAGTATATTCATTGTACCGTCCTTTAGATGGAATTTAAAATATATCACAGTTTTGGACAAGGAAGGTTACTCTTGTTCTTTTGGTAATAATAAATGTGATCTTTATTTTAAATTCCTAACTTGTCGGTACTAGTACTTTGTCATATATCGATAATCTTAATTTACTTGACACAGTCAAGAAAATGAATGAGTCCCATAATAATGAAACCAAAACTAAAGGCACTAAGCAAAAGTTATCAAGTGAAAATTCTTGTATTCTATGGCATAGGCGTTTGGGTCATATCTCCAAAGGGAGAATTGATAAAGCTTATGTCAGAGGAAATTCTAAAAACAACTTGATACTCCGGATAAAACCTTTTGCATTTAGTGTTTTAAAGAAAAATTTACAAACATTAAAGGAAATAGGATCTTTGAGAGTATCAAACGTCTTGAAACTAATTTATATGGACCATTCACTAACCCTTCATGGAATGGTCAACAATATTCCATCACATTCATAGATGATTACTCTCATTATGGATACATTATTTTTTTCATGTAAAGTCTAAATCATTGGACGTATTGGGTGAATGACGTCCAGGTCCTTTATATTCGCTATCTTGAAGAGTGTGGGATTGTCCCTCACTATACCATGCCGGGCAAACCTAGCATATTATAGTGGAGAGACATAATAGAATTCTTGAGGATATGGTAAGAAGTATGTTTTCTTGTACTTCTTTACCTCACTCATTATAGGCGACGCATTAAAAATCGCAACTTATATTCTCAATAGAGCACCTTCCATTAGGTTTAGCCCTATTTTAGGGTTTGCTAAGAGATCTAGGGGATATAAATTTTATGACCCGAAAACTAGAACATTTTTCGAGACTTGCAATGCTAGGTTCTTTGAGAATGTTGAATTTAGTGGGAGAAATAGTAATGATTTTGAATTTGAAGAGTTAGAGGAACCACTCTATATTCCTTTAACTTTAGTTCCTGTTGGAAATCAAGTAATTGTACCTGAAATTCAACAAAGAACATACAATTCAAAATAATATAGAGATTCCCGTAAATAACGGACAACATGAAAATGTTGGACATAAGGAAATTCAACAACCTCAAAATAAGGATGAACCAGTGCCTTTAAGGAGATCTACTAGAGAAAGAAGAAGTGATATTTCAGATATTTATGATATGTATCTTGCGGAGAATGAGGACACCTTAGGTTTGGTGGGAGATGATCTAATCACCTTCCATGAAGCCATTAATAGTCCTAATTCTCATAAGTGGATCAATGCCATTAATGAGGAGTTAAAATCAATGAAAGACAATGACATTTGGGATCTTGTCCCATTACCTGAAGGTGTAAAACCTATTGGTGTGATGATGTGTCGCCATTTCGCGGGAAAAAATTCGATTTTTTCGCGTTTCTTTGAAAAAACCAAATAAAACCCGGGAAAAAGAACGGAGTCGCCACGCCATTTTTGTTTTAAGGGCCAAAACTTTGAAAAAAGCCCGAGATCAGAAATTTAGGTTCGGAGGTTACGTTACGCGTCGGGAAGGACGTTAGTGTGCACCCGGCGCGCCTCGCAAAACGAGTCTTCCAAACATTTGAAATCCTTTGTTGTGTGTGTGTGTGTGTGTGTGTGTTTTGACCAAAATGAGTTGAAACTGAGAAAAACAAAAATGGGGAACTCTTTATAAGACTTTTAACAATCCCCAAGATTTTTGGTATGATTTTTGGATTGAGTCTTGGCACTCAAAAGATTTTTGGATTTGAAAAGCAATTCTGCCAGAATGAAAGAAGGCAGTTGACCCTTGACTTTGAAATGGACTTAAAGACTTCAAAACCTCAGAATCTGGGGAAAGTCCTAGAATAAAAGTTGCTTAAAACACCCTAAATAGGGTTTCTACAAAGGAAATTTCCATTTTTGAAGTAATTTGAGGGGTCAAAACCTTCTGGAAATCTCAGATGTGAAATCTGGATTTCCAGAAGCTGATGAACTGGCCTCTAAAAGAAAAATTGAAAAAAGGATTTTTACTCACTCAAAAAATAAAATAAAAATATGTCTGGAAAGCTCTGGATGTTGGCTAGAAAAATTATTTTGTAGTCAACACCAAATTCCAAGTTTTACTGGGTCCAAAAAATAGGAAAATGGACTGAGGTCTCAGAACAATGCTACTGGACAGCAAGATGTTCTTGAGGGAAAATGTGATTTTTGGGGGATTTGCATCTATGTTCACCCCATTTTCATCCCTAGACTTGATACCACTACTTTTTGTTAAGTGGTTATCATATTCAAGTCATCCTTGGGGAATTTATGGGGTTTAAACATGTCCTTTGCAAAGGGAAAGGGGATATTTTGTAAAGATGAATTTAAAGAGAAAAAACAACTAAAGATTTAAAATGTGGACCATTTGAGATGGTCATTCATGAAGATGAACTTCAAGATGACCATCTTGGGTCAAAACTTAAGTTAAACTAGACATCAAGTAGATCCAAGTAAGAAGAACAAGATGATCAAGAAGTTAAAAGAGGATTTTAGGGTTTTGAGAAGGAGGGCTTTACCAATGGTGACACCCTATCTTTCTAGGCTTGGAATTTGACTTGAGGAGTATCAAGATTTGGTGTTTGGCTTGAGGAGTATCAAGGTTTGGTGTTTGGATTTGTGTTTGGAGTGAGATTGGGAAATATTCAAGAGAAAATGGTGGCAATCTAGGGATTCCCCCGTTTTCTCTCTATATTCGCCAGAGTTTCGTTGCTTTGTGATCCAATTGTGTTGTGTAGGCGAGAGAGGAGGGCTCAATTTATAGCCCTCGGGAGAAGCAAAGAGATCCGCGCGGATGGGTTCGACGCGTGCCTTGTTCATACGCTGAGTCTTGGCTTTTGGACGGGAAGAATAATCTTTTTAAAATTCAAGCCTATTTGTTTTTCAACTTACCAATTCGGGTTTTTTCCATTTCTTTTGCTTTTTAGGATTCCTTTCTTGGTTTAACTTTAAATGGCAATGCCCACTTTATCCTTGGTTGGTTAGAAAAGTTAGAAATGTTAGAAATGTTAGGAATGTTAAAACTTTCGTTAATTTTCTAACGAAAAGTGCTAACAACTCAAATTGGAGCACTTACAGTAGCCCCTCGGCGACGGTGCTTTCGAAGGAAGCGGGGTCGTCGATAAGAGTAAGGCTCCATATTTGACAGGATGATCAAGTGATCAAGTGGCTGAACCTATTTAATAGGCTACCTACGTATCCCGAATGGGAATCAAGCCAATCGTAGTTCGGGTCTTTGACCCCGGAGATGATGGCGTTTAAGGTGCCTCGAACCTTGATGAGCGAGCTCTGCAGTCGGTTGCTGGAGAGAAACTCTGCTGGGGATAAGAGATGACCATTTTGGTCTGATGGCTGAAATTGTATATCCGCTCTGCTGGGGATAGGAGTGACCGTTTCGGTCTGATGGCTGAACCTAATGATAGGCTACCTACGTATCCTTAAGAGGAATCAAGCCAGTCGTAGTTCGGGTTTTTCGACCATCTTAAGTCGTCGACCCTAAGATTTGACTATTTTTGGGAAGTCGCCCTATGGTTTGACTATTTTTGGGAAGTCGCCCTATGGTTTGACTATTTTTGGGAAGTCGCCCTATGATCTGACTATTTTTGGGAAGCCGCCCTACGGTTTGACTATTTTTGGGAAGTCACCCTGTGGTTTGACTATTTTTGGGAAGTCGCCCTGTAATCTGACTGTTTTTGGGAAGTCATCCTAAGGTCTGACTATTTTTGGGAAGTCGCCCTATGGTTTGACTATTTTGGGGAAGTCGCCCTATGGTTTGACTATTTTTGGGAAGTCGCCCTGTGGTTTGACTATTTTTGGGAAGTCGCCCTGTAATCTGACTGTTTTTGGGAAGTCGCCCTATGGTTTGACTATTTTTGGGAAGTCGCCCTATGATTTGACTATTTTGGGAAGTCGCCCTGTGGTTTGACTATTTTTGGGAAGTCACCCTATGGTTTGACTATTTTTGGGAAGTCGCCACATGTCGGCTATTTTGGGAAGTCACCCTAAGGTCTGACTATTTTTGGGAAGTCACCCTATGGTTTGACTATTTTGGGGAAGTCGCCCTATGGTTTGACTATTTTTGGGAAGTCGCCCTATGATTTGACTATTTTTGGGAAGTCGCCCTGTGGCCTGACTATTTTTGGGAAGTCACCCTATGGTTTGACTATTTTTGGGAAGTCGCCCTATGATCTGACTATTTTGGGGAAGTCGCCCTATGGTTTTGGTTTGTCGAATTAGGGGATGATTGCGTTTTATCGCTTTTCCTAGTGTTGTGTGTGATAGCGTTTTAGGTGCCTCAAACCTTAATGATGGAGTCTTAGGTGCCTTGAACCTTGATGATGGCGTCTTAGGTGCCTCGAACCTTGGAGATGGCGTCTTAGGTGCCTCGAACCTCGATTTGAAATGATTTCCCTTTGACGGTTTGGGATGGATGGTCCTTTGGTGGATTTTAGTTCAGGAATATGAACCTAAATGGGGACTTAGTTCAGGAGTATGATTCTAAATCGAGGTTTTGTTCAGGAGTATGAACCTAAATGGGGACCTAGTTCAGGAGTATGATTCTAAGTCGAGGTTTAGTTCAGGAGTATGAATCTAAATGGGGACTTAGTTCAGGAGTATGAACCTAAATGGGGACCTAGTTCAGGAGTATGATCCTAAGTCGGGGTTTCGGTTCGGGAGTATGAACCTAAATGGGGACCTAGTTCGGGAGTATGATCCTAAGTCGGGGTTTCGGTTCGGGAGTATGAACCTAAATGGGGACCTAGTTCGGGAGTATGATCCTAAGTCGGGGTTGAGGGAGGCTGTTTGAGGGCATTCTCGCAGGGGAAGATTAGAGTTTATGATGATTATCGGGGAAAAAAGGGTGACCGTGTTGGTCAAGCCTGGACCTAGGGTATTGCCTACGTATCCTGAGTGGGAATCAAGCCTGGACGTAGTTCGAAAATTGCTGGGGATGGTCTTTGATGGTTTGACGGTATTTGGGAGTCACCCGAGGTTTGATGATAATGTTCTTTTAGAAAAGTAGTTGACTAAAATATGCTTTCATACCTGTGCTGTGCTTACCTGTAGGCTATAGGAAGGCTGAGGCTACGGCTGATGTTGATGAAGAGTTGTTGGGTTGCCGTTCGTGGGACGGTTTCTGCTGACGATTTGCTGTCTTTGGAGGCAATTTGACCTGAAGGAGGAGTTTGGTTGAGTCTGCATCTTGCTGGTGATCGTCAACCTTGTAGAAGTTGTTGAGCTTGTCTTCACATTGGGACTTCTTGCTTTTGAGAACTTGGTGTCTCTGACCGCATTGTATTTGAGAACTTGGCGTCCATGACCGATTTGTATTTGAGAACTTGGCGTCCCTGACCGATTTGCATTTGAGAGCTTGGCGTCTTTGACCGTATTGTATTTGAGAACTTGTCGTCTCTGACTGATTTGCATTCTGAGAACTTGGCGTCCCTGACCGATTTGTATTGGAGAGCTTGGTGTCCCTGACCGATTTGTATTGGAGAACTTGGCGTCTCTGACCGATTTGTATTTGAGAACTTGGCGTCTCTGACCGGTTTGTATTGGAGAACTTGGCGTCCCTGACCAATTTGTATTGGAGAACTTGGCGTTTCTGACCGATTTGTAGACACTGGAGGCGGTCTTCATATGTTTGTGGATGTTGGGGGCTGTTTTCATCCATTTGTGGACATTGGAGGTTGTCTTTGGTGAAGATCATCCTTGCCGAAAAGGGGGATTACGTTTAAATTCCTGCATTCGTTAGTGAAGAGGAAGATGCATATATGGCATTCATGATGGCGGATGCATGCATAGAACCAAAAATGATTATGAGATGATGCATTTACTTGCTTTCGAAGATGCACTTGGCCTAAGCTTTTGGCAGGGAAATTATGATTTATGATCTTCAATCACTTAGGATTGTTCCTATTGACTCAAGTTTTGTGCATGCTACATGAGCCCTTGGGAGATTTTTATGGGGATGCATGGGTATGTAGACTGCTTGGAACAGATTTTGAACAAGTGGGGGGTGAGCGCCCTCGATCGCGATTAAAACAGCGGCTGTTGATGAGGTTTTGTTAATAGTATCACATGGACCTCAACTTTGATGAGATTGGATTCGGATCCCGGGTCTTGGTTGAAATTTTCCCTCTCATTCTTGGTCATTTGAAGGCGTCGACGAGGCTCTAGGAGCACGTTGATATGAGTGAAGCTTCTTTCATTTGGGTGAGTTTGCGACTTTGGCCGAAACCTTATCAGAAGAATGGTTTGATGGAATTGCTAATGCGGGAGAAACCACGATCTTGAATTCCGATGCTACGGGAAGCTGCCGTGTACCAAGTTCTGAAGCTGAAATTCTTTCTTGCGACTTGATAAAATTCGGGCCCAAAAGACCACCTTGACAAAGCCCCCGGATCCTGAGTAGGCAAAGTCCAGATTTTGAAGAGGCGACTTGGCGAGTCTATCTCGTAGTGAATAACTCAACGTGGACCCAAAGATGACTATATATGCCCCAGCTTGAAGAGGCGCTGAGGAGAACACAGGAGAACCGCTTAGCAAAGCCCCAGCGTGAAGAAATTCAGAGTAGTAGTCATGTGACGGAGGGGGCACCCATCTTTTCAGATCTTAGTCAACCAGTCACTGGACAAGACTCAGAAACGTTTACGTGCAGGGGCACATCTTTCGAAAAATGGGAATGAATCCCGATTTTGTGTATACACACTCGCTTTAGGTTTGACTCTTTTGAGAGAGTATAAGCGTCACAAGGTGTGGAAAAGTGTATGGAAGCCCTGGCGACGAAGACGATGTTTGGCTCTATTTCCCTATGATGGAGAGAGAGAAGACTTGTCGAGACACTTGAAAACTTGTCTTATTCATGATGATCACAAGGTGCTTAAAACCCTTTGTTAATGTTCGGTTTATTCAACTCCTAAATACGATATGAACAAATATTTTGATTAATCACAAGGAGAAAATCAACTGATATCGAGAATCAAGCTCGGAAAGTGTATAGGGACGATCTTTGATGAGACCGGATTTTTTTTTTGAGATTTGTTTGTGATTTTGACCGGACCATTTCTGGTTGCCTACGTTCCCTCCATTATGAAGAGCTCAGGTCGCCGTAGTTCGGGCTTATCCCGAATGAAAAGAGAACGAATGTTGAAGTTCGAGGATCTGAGGACCCTTGGGGATTTTGAAGATTTGGAGGATTGAATAACATATCCCCTTAGAGTGTCCATGAAAGACACGGATGCGAAGCCCCAGTGGGACATCCGCGGCAAGTGTTTGCGGAGTAGAAATGAATTATGCTCACATGAATCAAATTCGAATTTGCACAATCTTTGATTGGTAATTTTGAGTCAAAATGGATTAGATTCCAATTTAAGCAAGCAATGAAGCGTTAATTTGATTTAGATCTTAAAGATATTATGATGAAATTGCTATCAGATAGGAATTGCGGTTGGGTTTCCGGGCTTCGATCGGCCATCGGGTAATTTTGGAAGTTATGACCTCTTAAAGTGAGAGGTCGAGTGGGCCTTTCTTGTGAACCTCTAAAAATGAGAGGTTGGCTTGTAGGGATGTGTTTGGGAAATCTATGGCGGGGAAGATTGATTGCCTCTAAGAATGAGAGGTCAAATTTTGACTTTGGCCAAAGGCGAGGGTAATGGTAATGGGAATATCCTTTAAAGACGAGAGGATGGCTCGGGATTGATTTAAGGTAATGGTGAGAGGAATATCCAAGCTATTGACAACTTTTCGCGAACTTGCGAGAATTCAGGCTCATTTTTGATCATCGGAGAGCTTCTTGAGAAGTCGGGGATTTTTTACTGAATTGTGAGGATCGACAGTCCTTCTTTTTTTTTTTTTGAAGTTCTTGCTTGAACTATTTCTTTCTTTTTTGTTTTTTTGTTTTTTTTTTTGTTTGTTTTTTTTTTTGCTTGGAAGGCCTCCTGAGGAGTTGAGGATTGTCTTTGTCCTTCCTTCATGGCTTGAGATATTTTGCGCATCGCCGACTCTCGAAGCTAACTTCTTGGGCTCGCTTGGACTTTCTCTCAGTAAGGAGCAAAAATGATGGCTAAACCGGGTTTCAAAACACGCCGATCTTGAAATGAAAGGGTATTGTTTAGTGAGGGTGAGGTAATGGCTTTCCTATGGGTGAAAGGCTTCAACCGCAATCCCTACCGGATGACCTAAACGAGATTAAGTCTTCATTGTTTGCTTAAGCTTTAAATGAGAAAAGATCCATGCAAATTCATCGAGCAACGAGGGGATGATGATGAAAGGGATGTGAGCATATGAGATGCAAGATGGGGAGTTGGTAAGCCCCAATTTGGGAAGGATATCAATTGATTTTCTCACTCCGATTAATTTAAATATTAATCATTTCAAAGAATTAGTGGTTGAAGCGGCACAAGTGATCATTTTGGATAAAACCATTTCAATTAAGTGTAACGTGGGTGCGCAAGTGATGTCTCGAGTCTAGCAAGAAGAGAAAAAAGACTTATATTAAAGTTAGGCATTTAACCACTATGTCCAAAATGGACTACAACGACAAATGTCCGGGAAGGACTTAGGTGAAAGAAAAGTACTAGAACCTACGAAGGTTGACTCAAAAGACTATTTTAAAGATAGGTAGCCCCAGTCTAGCCGCTCTTTCTTTGTTGAACCATGCATCTATTCTTCGGCCTGGAGGCGGGAGCTATTGCAGATCTTTCCATCGGGATTTCCTTGGCAATCTCTTTCTTAATCCAAACACTTTCATCGCTGCGATGGTGATTCACCGACCTTACGAGGGGCGAGTCAAATTCCATTATGCCCACAAGGCTTGAACCACCAAACTCGATCATGTTGACACTCATGTTGTTAGGGAGCGGGTTATTGATAGTATTAGGCCCTTCGAGGCATCTCTAACCTCCCTTGCTCAATCAACCCTTGAATGGCCTTTTCGGGGACGCAATCATCCGTCAGTGCCCGTGAGTGCTTGATGAAAGGCACAATGCTTGGAGGTATCCAAAGGAGCGTTGGGGTTTCTTGGGCGATAATTATCCAAAGGCCGGAGCAAACCTTCTTTTACCAATCCTCTAAAGATATCACTTAAAGGCATCCAAAGGTTTCTCAAGTCTTGGAGCCGGGATCTGGATGCATCGGGCTTCTTGGGAACAAAGGAAGTGGCATTGTTCTGATCTGTCCCGCATAGCCGATCGCCTCTTTGCCTTTAGCAAAGCGAGAGTAGTGTTGGAGGGAGGAGCCCGATATACGTAGGCGGGTGCGGCGGTCGAGCTGCGATTGTAAGCCTTTTCAAACTTAGCCCCGGAATTAACCATTGCACGCAAGTCGGCGTAGGGGAAGTGGGCGAGGAAGCTCTCAAATGCGGCTTCAAGCATGGCGAAAGATGTCTAGCGCTCCTCGTCGAGAGGAGGAATGGCCATTTCACGAGCTTTAAGTTCCACCTCTTATAGAAATCCCCAATATTCTCATTAGGGCGGCTGCATCGTTGTTTGCGGAGTCAACTCTGTTTGTCTCCCATTCCAAGTTGGCTTTATACTTATACGTGAAATACTTGTGTCTGTTCCCAAGTAGCCCTAGCTTCAGTGCAATCGGAAAAACCATTTCAAAGCCCACGACTTCAAAGAGAGACTAAAGTAATCGGCCAAGCTTTGGTTTGTGCATCCCTTAGCCTTCATTGCCAAAGTATAGGTGTCCAAGTGAGTTTTAGGGCATGCACTCCGTCAAACAATTCGAGTGGGCATCACAAACTTGTGAGGCGGGGGACAATCGAGTCGGGATACGTAGGCCGAAGAGCGGTGTTCTTTTTGGCGGTCAATTCAGGCAATCGTGCTTTCATTTCCTTGTGTTGCTCCATAAACCAAGCCAATTGGGGATCCAAAGGTGGAGCGGGAATTCTTGAGCCGATATTTGAGCTAGGAAGAGGACTAGGCTGTTGGTGGTGCATTGGTGGAAGGAATACCATATCCGGAGCATAGGTGAAAACTGTCCTTGGCCCAAATTACCACAGGGAGTGTAGGTAGGAGCTTGGGCAAAGGGATAGAATCCGGCGACTTCTTTGTTGGCTTCCAATCGGCGAGAGAAGATGGAGCGAATCTGAGGTAGCCGAGATGGCTTGGATTTCGGAGTGAGGCCCATAAGTAGGCTTAAGTGCGGGCTGCTGTCCCTGGTTGTTGAATTGCATGGCTGGTTGTGGCGAGGATGCATAACGAGAGGATGCTTGTGGTCTGGTGATTCGATGAAACCGGGATGGAGGTTTGGTAACCCATCGAACCCCGAGTGATAAATGGATTTGTGAAAGGCTGTGTGAGGAGCAACCGAACCGGTACATCATTACGAGGAGGGGCTCTGGCGTGGCCGAACCAAGCTGTGGCGGCATTCCAAAGCGTGGTTGTGAAGGTCGGATTGATCGGTTCCGGCTGCGGTGGGATTCCAATCTGGCTTTGTGGCATTCCGAGGTATCCCCAACCGTGAGAGGACATTAAAATGCTTGACTTTGCCCCAGCGAGGCTGTGAGCGATTCGTCCCATCGGGCTGCCGGGGATCCGGTGGTCGACCTAGAGATCGAGGAGCATGGGTTACGGTAGCACCGAAGGAGGTTGGTAGTGGCATCTTTGGAGTAGTCGGGCGACGAAGATTAGGATTGGAGTCTTCCTCTTCTTCCACGGTGAAGGTGCCATCGGGGTTAAGGCTAGCGGCCAGACCATGGCTCTTAATAGCCTCCATAAGGCTATTCAGCGTGCTTCTGTCGCACTCTCATACGTTACGCTAGCGATTCCCTTTGCGGTTACATGCGAGGAGTCCGGGAGGCGGAGTGACGTTGTCCCCCTCGTTACCGGGCGATGCAGACATTACGAAACCCGGAGTTGAAACAAACGGTGAAGGCGACGATGCGCTTGACTCTTCCCAGCGATCAAACGGTGACCGGTGCAGAAACCAAGCTTTGTGCGGAGGCTGCGGGGAAAGACACGAGGGTTCGAGATGGTGGGATTTGAAGGAAGGTAGGTGTTTGGGCTTAAGGCTCACGCAACATGCGATTATTTGTTCATGTTTACTTAAAACACGCTTTATTAACCTAATCGGTTGGAAAAGATTGCTCTTCTTTTCGCAAACTACTCGATTCTGGATCGGTGGGCCCCGTCACTACGTCTATAAGCCCCTCGTATTCCACGTATTTCGACCTCCCGGGGTGGACGGCCCGGGCGAGGGTCCTATAGGGCAAGCGGATCCCACCGACCGAAAGAAAAACGATCCTAGAAGTCGGCGGGTAATCGAGTCTTAACGAGCATTCGATGTAAATTACGGACAAAGGCGACGTCAAAGTCAAGATCATGTCCGAGGGCTCGACAAAGTCGGCATGATTTGGAGTGATAAATGTCCACAATTGACTTTGACTTGTCGTCGGTTAAGGCCGTAATTAGGCATGGAATAATCATTAATCCTTGATGACTCGGTGTCAATCTTTGGGAGTCGGTGTATAATTTGTGCCGGTCGAGCCAAAGTCAAGGCGCCGGTCAATATCTTGGTCAAAGTCTGCGGCGGAAAACCGGCGAGAACTTCGGCGATTAGGGTCCCGAAAGATATTGAGTCGGTATGCCGACAAAGGCTTGAAAGGAAAGGTCTATACACGAGACGGGGCATGACACGAGACCCGGACTAAAAACCAGCCGGGTCTCGGACAAAGTGTGTCACGGACAAGTGCATGGTCGACACGAGGCTCCATGGGATGTTTGGGTAGTCTGTGCTCGTCCGAGAGGCGTAATAAGACCAAACGGACCGCGACAAGGATTTCCCGGGTTAGGGACGTAGTGTGCGGTGTACGGTCACGTGCGCGTAGTGTGCTGCGATCTATCTTCTTTTACGAGTAAAATAGAGATTTTTATGTGTCTTAAAAGGCATGATGCATGATTTTTTTGAAAATTTTCTTCTTTTTTTTTTTTTTTCTTTTGAAAATTTTTTTTTTTGAATTTTTTTTTTTGAAAACTTTATGAACACATAAGCACATAATCACAAAAATTCCAAAGTTAGGGACATGATTTTCGACAGTCAAAATTTTGACTTTTCCGAGGCGGCCAAAACAACACGAAAATGTGCAAAAATCAACACACACACAAAACAAAGGATTTTTCAAATGTCGGGACGGAAGCTTGACCCTCAAAAGTTTTTCCCTTTTTTTTTTTGAAAAGATAAAACTTGTTTAATGTCCCAGTGAGTCGCCCTTTGTGATGATGTGTCGCCATTTCGCGGGAAAAATTCGATTTTTCGCGTTTCTTTGAAAAAACCAAATAAAAAATCAAAACGGAGTCGCCACGCCATTTTAATTTTGAGGGCCAAAACTTTGAAAAATGCCCGAGATTAGAGATTTGGGTTCGGAGGTCATGTTACGCGTCGGGAAGGACGTTAGTGTGCACCCGGCGCGCCTCGCAAAACGAGTCTTCCAAACATTTGAAATCCTTTGTTGTGTGTGTGTGTGTGTGTTTTTTTTTGACCAAAATGAGTTGAAACTGAGAAAAACAAAAATGGGGAACTCTTTATAAGACTTTGAACAATCCCCAAGATTTTTGGTATGATTTTTGGATTGAGTCTTGGCACTCAAAAGATTTTTGGATTTGAAAAGCAATTCTGCCAGAATGAAAGAAGGCAGTTGACCCTTGACTTTGAAATGGACTTAAAGGCTTCAAAACCTCAGAATCTGGGGAAAGTCCGAGAATGAAAGTTGCTTAAAACACCCTAAATAGGGTTTCTACAAAGGAACTTTCCATTTTTGAAGTAATTTGAGGGGTCAAAACCTTCTGGAAATCTCAGATGTGAAATCTGGATTTCCAGAAGCTGATGAACTGGCCTCTAAGAGAAAAATTGAAAAAAGGAGTTTTACTCACTCAAAAAATAAAATAAAAATATGTCTGGAAATATCTGGATGTTGGCTACAAAAAGTATTTTGTAGTCAACACCCAATTCCAAGTTTTACTGGGTCCAAAAAATAGGAAAATGGACTGAGGTCTCAGAACAATGCTACTGGACAGCAAGATGTTCTTGAGGGAAAATGTGATTTTTGGGGGATTTGCATCTATGTTCACCCCATTTTCATCCCTAGACTTGATACCACTACTTTTTGTTAAGTGGTTATCATATTCAAGTCATCCTTGGGGAATTTATGGGGTTTAAACATGTCCTTTGCAAAGGGAAAGGGGATATTTTGTAGAAATGAAATTAAAGAGACAAATCAACTAGAGATTTAAAATGTGGACCATTTGAGATGGTCATTCATGAAGATGAACTTCAAGATGACCATCTTGGGTCAAAACTTAAGTTAAACTAGACATCAAGTAGATCCAAGTAAGAAGAACAAGATGAACAAGAAGTTAAAAGAGGATTTTAGGGTTTTGAGAAGGAGGGCTTTACCAATGGTGACACCCTATCTTCCTAGGCTTGGAATTTGACTTGAGGAGTATCAAGATTTGGTGTTTGGCTTGAGGAGTATCAAGGTTTGGTGTTTGGATTTGTGCTTGGTGTAAGATTGGGAAAGATTCAAGAGAAAATGGTGGCAATCTAGGGATTCCCACCGTTTTCTCTCTATATTTCTTGAGTTTCGTTGCTGTGATCAAAATTGTGTTGTGTAGACTGAGAGAGGAGGGCTCAATTTATAGCCCTCTGGGAGAAGCAAAGAGATCCGCGCGGATGGGTTCGACGCGTGCACTGTTCATCTGCTACAGTGCTGGCTTTTGGACAGGAAGAATAATCTTTTTAAAATTCAAACTGAAGCTGTTTTTCAACTTACCAATTCGGGTTTTTTCCATTTCTTTTGCTTTTTAGGATTCCTTTCTTGGTTTAACTTTAAATGGCAATGCCCACTTTACCCTTGGTTGGTTAGAAATGTTAGAAATGTTAGGAATGTTAAAACTTTCGTTAATTTTCTAACGAAAAGTGCTAACAACTCAAATTGGAGCACTTACACATATGCAGATAAATCACATCATCTGGAATCTTAGAATCAAACAGAGCTAATCCAGTTCCAACTACTCAACCAAATAGCTTGTATCACTTTACAATTTTTTAAGAAAAAAAACACTGCCAAAACTAAAATGGCTTCATATAACATAAACTCGTTAAAATCCAACATAGTTAGTTTTGAAGAATGTACCAACCGAAGTTGATTATAATGCATCATTAAGCCAATTAGATTATCAAGATTCATCGGCATAAGAACTGTCCAATAAATGAAATTTCCCAAGTAAGGAACAATTCCATAGAAATAGAACAAAACTAATGATAAGATCAATAGAAAGCCCCCAATATTGATAAGTAACTGCCTACCCCCCCCCACACACACACACTACACACACTGGAAAATCAGAATAACCAATACGTACAACATAATTTTGCAAAAGAACAAAGAATGAAAATCCAAAGTTTCAATCTTGGACATAAATCTCAATATGGGTACATGCCAAACACCCACAAGATGACTTCAAGTGACCAAATTTTTCAAAACCCATAATTAATCATACCAACTAACCAAACAAAGTATAATGCACAAAAATTAGGATTGTAAAACATACCAAAATTAAAGAAATTGATGCAATTCTCGACGATGGGATTTTAGAGAAAATTATGGAAATCACCGAGACAACAACAAAATAAATAATTTAAGATCCATCCATCGTTAATTAATCAAAAACTTCTTTGAAAAATAAAATTTTCAGCCACTGAGATAATCAATCCGAAAAATAAAATCAGATCTACAATCATTTCACCACATATAAATAGATCCATTCATAACAGAAAACAGATAAACCACAAGACACACTTAAGAGGGGGAATCTGAAATACCCGGTTGAGTGCCAACAGTAGAAAAGAGAGAAACACAGTACTGAAGGAGGCTGGGATCGGAAGGATCGGAGACGACTCGGCTAGCTCGAGACTCCGACCCGCTGGAGAGCGTGGGCGGATCTCGACGGGAGATCATGCAGAATGAATCCGAGATCGGAGAGGCTACGGAGATCACTAGCAGCCTCGAACTGAGATCGCGTGGAGAGGTGGATCTGACGGAGACGGCCATGAAAGAAATGAATCTGGGAGACGCGCGGAGAGGCGGACTGGATCACACAGCGAGGAGCTTCTTTCTCTTCTTCTAGGTCAGTCAGTCGCAGAGATAGCGGGAAGAGTAGAGAAAGCGGGAAGAGAGAGAGAGAGGGAAATGTAGTAGTAATTGATTTCGAATGATAAAATCGCATTTATAATTTCCCCAATGACGATGAATGAATCCGCCGCTAAATATTAATTATAGCAAGTGAATTTAAATTCCGCTCGCTTATAATTAATATTTAGTGGCGGAATATTCCGTTGCCGATAAATCTGACGCTAACCTATACGTACGTTCACATGGATCGCATGACGTGGCACGGCCATCGACGGAAAATTTCCGCCGCCGATTTTAAACTCAGCAACGGAAATTTTCGCCGCTATTATTAATAAATATAATTGTTTTTATTATATTTTTGAAAAAATAAATAAATCATAAATATTTATTAATTTTAATTTAATAAATATCATTATTTTTATTTATATAAAATATGAAAGTTATTTTAAATTACTCTAAAAAAAATAAATATGTGTCAATAAATATTATTTTTGAAAAAATAAATAAATTCTAAACCCTAAACCTAATACCCTATATATATGTACACTATACACTATACATTATACCCTATACCCTATACCCTATACACTATACCCTATACCCTATACCCTATACACTATACCCTATATCCCTATACCCTATACCCTATACCCTATACCATATACCCTATACCCTATACCCTATACACTATACCCTATACCCTATACCCTATACCCTATACCCTATACACTATACACTATACCCTATACACTATACACTATACACTATACACTATACCCTATACACTATACACTATACACTATACACTATACCCTATACCCTATACCCTATATACTATACTCTATACCCTATACCCTATACCCTATACCCTATACCATATACCCTATACCCTATACACTATACCCTATACCCTATACCCTATACACTATACAATATACACTATATACTATACCTTAGGGGTTAGGGTTTAGGGTTTATAAGGATTTAGGGTTTAGGGTTTATTGTTTAGGGGTTAGTGGCTTAGTGGTTATGGTTGGTAGGTGGTTTAGTGGGTTAGGCTTAGGTTTAGGATTTAGGGTTTAGGTTTAGGTGGCTTCAGTGGCTTTGTGTGGTTTGGGGGTTAGGATTTAGGTTTAGGTTTAGGGTTAGGGGTTAGATTTAGGGTTTAGGGTTTAGGGATTTAGTGGTTTAGGGTTAGGGTTTAGGGGATTTAGGGCTTGTGGTTTAGGTTTAGTGGTATAGGGTTGTGGTTAGGTTTAGGGTTTAGTGGATTTAGGTTTAGGGTTAGGCTTAGGTTTGTTAGATTTGTTAGGGATTTAGGTTTTTTTTTTGGTTTTTTTTAGTGGTTTTTCTATGTGGTTTAGGGTTTACCCGGAGTTAGGATTTAGGTTTAATGAGTTAGTGATTAGGGGGTTTAGGGGTTAAACACTTTAGGGTTAGTCAGTTAGATTTAGTGAGCTTGTGCAACTTTAGGCTTGTGTTGTGGTTGTGGTGGCTTAGTGTTGGGTTATTCTATAGGTTTTTTTTTTTTAAAATAGAAACAATGACCATATATATAAGAATTGCAAGGGTTCTTGGAGCTATTCCCGCACAAATTGGTAAATTGCATACAATTTTAAATTTTATCCAAAATAAAACAAAACAAGATTATCCAAAACTAGGAACTAACCAACTATTAGACAACACTCGGAGATTATTTCCTCATAAGTCATAACTAAGATATCCGTAAAACAAAGACCCACATCATTACCGCAAGCACACCGCACTCCGGCCCCCAACCGCACCGTGCATGTCATCATCTTCATCGTAAGTTTCAACCAAGCCGCCCGTTGTTTTCTCGGGCATCTCATCTTCAATGCCGACATCGTGAAAGGCTGTCTCCTCGCACTCATCAAGCTCCATATCCACATCCAAGCTGCGAAGGCTTAGGAGGCAAAGACACCCTCTAGGGCCTTGCATTGTTCGGCTAAGTCAAGGAATAACTGGGAAGTCGACCGAGAAGTGGATGTATAATTTGCCCCCGTCATCACCCTTTCGCTTGAACTGGGGTGCTCTTTCTATTGTAGTACAAAGACTATGTCTCCAAAGTGAAGAGTGTCAGACCCGAGCTATTCGATCCACCCGGGAATGTAATTTTTTCCATTTTGCATACCCAATCTCTCCACAACCACTTCCAAGACCTTCTTCTCCGTACAACCTTTCGCCATCATTGTGGGCAGCGGTCCTTGTCATTGATAGTTTCTCCAAAAGTACCCAAACATTTCAAAGGTGGATTAGATTAGTGGTTTATATGGCTTGTAGGGTTTAGGGTTTAGGGTTTAGGGGTTAGGGTTTAGGATTAATTAGTGATAACAGTATAATGTATAGTGTATAGTATGGGTATAGGGTATAGTATAGGATATGTCAAATGTAACCGGTATAAAGTGTAAACCAGATAGTGCATAAGCCAGTGTATAACAGTATAGTGTAGGGTATAGGGTAAAAACCATGTGGTATAGTGTATATGAGCATAGGTATAGGGCATGTGCCAAAGGCATATGGTATATGGCATGTGGCATATGTTGTCCTTGCATGTGGCATAAACAGATAGTAGCATAAACAGATAAACAGATAAACAGGTATAGGGTTCTATAGTATAAAGTATATTAGGTATAGTGGGTATTACATATAGTATATGGTATCGGTATATATAGTGTATAGTGTATAGGGTATAGGGTTTTTTTTTACTCTTTTAGAGAACCAGTGATCTGCACTGGGAATTTTATTAATATGAAAATGATTACACGAGGGGACAACCAATCACTTCTAGAGCGAGATGGAGCCTGACCTCAACTCTATACTATTACAACACAAGCCTTATAAAAAGCTTAAATCTATCTATATCCCTATAACAAACATCCACATTCTTACCTCTATAAATTCCAATCCTATACCTCTATGCCAACCGCCCCATTGAGTAATTAAACTAGCTAATTGAAACCGCATTTCGCCAAGCTCAACCGCATCCAAAGTAAACTCGCATCAAGCCAACCTTATACAAAGCCATAACAACCGCAATGTAACATTTATCTTCATCACCAAATTCTACTCAAATCAAAACCAAACCGCAATCCCAATCATATCGCATTTTCAAACCGCAATTAACCAAAACTTCCTCGGCTAAAACGGGCAGCCTATTCCACTTCAACCAAAGCCGCACTAAAAACCAATGAAAACCAAACTAAATTTCTTGATCAACCGCAGCCTTAGTTATTTCAACCAAACTTCTCAGCCAACTTCTGATTTTCTTCATCATAATCGATGTCTTTATAGTAACATAATAAGCACCAAAACAATTTCCCAAGCTCAGATGATTACAACAAAATTTCCCCAATCCGATACCAAACCATGTAGAGCATCTAACTGGCAAACAGGATATCCACACAAACAATTGCATCCAAAACCAATTAAACAGGTTGCATCAGCATAAACACCATCAACATGTGCATCACCCAACAAAATACCACCAAACCCGATTGAAGCTATATTCCACCTCATATTGCACTTTTTGCGAAAAAACACGAGCCACATAACACCAATCACATTGACCAAGGTCGCCAATAACTCTCGGTTATCCATCATAAACAAACAATTGATTAATGCCCAAACAAAAGACTAAACAAACCCTCAAGAACCTACCAATCTCATTTAAGCCCAATACTTCTACCAACTCGACAACAAGAAAATTATGCAAACCAAGCATGTAATCTTACGCATACCGCCACGTAATCGAAAAGCAACATTACCGGGAGTCCTCCGAAATTGAGCCATAGCCCTATTATAACACTACTATTCTCTATTATCCAACCATGTGATTCCAAATTGGACCAAAGCAAAGACCAACAAATTCCTCACAGACCAGAATACACACCTACATGCCTCGCAAACCATTAACTAATCAAAGGAACTAAAATCACCCTTTTGATTTCTCTTACTTCCAATTTGTTCTATTATATCCATTCCCTTTCTTTTTCTATTGTTCTTACCTACATATAATTGATATTCTTCCTCATCATCTTCTCTTATTTCTTCATTTGTCCCGCTTGAAAACAATTTCTTTTCATTGCCTATCATTCTTATTTCTTTTCCATCAATTGACTATCCAAAGCTTTGCTAAGGACAAAGAGTCCTCCATATTCAAAGTACAAGGGCCAAGACATTCAATTTCCTTCTTCTTTTGTTTTTCGATCTGATTTCATCTTCCATTAAACTGTTATATCTAATTTCTTCCTCACTTTGAAGGCCTATTGAATCTTTCTCATTTAGGATCCGATGTTGTTCTTCAGTAGTTGGCTTCAAAAACTGATTTTCACTAACCTCTTCAACTTTTTTTGCTTCACTGTCTGTCTCTTTAATTCCACCAAAGAATGTAATCAATAACAAGATCGAAGCAATAGCAAATAATAGGTTATCGCAACATGTCTCTTAAACCGCGTCTGCTTCTCCAGCGTACTGACTGGCGATCAAGGTGCGATCGTTGTTTTTGTTTTCACCGAATTCTCACGAGATGATGAAACCACCGACATCACTAATCAATCGAGCTTCCCAACCTCCAATTCACTCATCTACCGAAGGAATCAACGAATTTTACAACACAAATGTAGATTTCCTCATCCGCAATTAGCGATACAGAATAACGCCGTTAGCCAATTTCACCGAGACGGCCAAATCATCGTAAACAAACTCTCGGTTTTGCTCGCGAAGGTCATACCTACATCTACTACAAGTGGAATGCAACAATTTACAAGTTTTGGAAATCAATTTGGGCCAAGTCAAATTTCGTATCTCGGAGCTATTCCCAAATTGGTAACCATTGCATACAATTTTAATGGATTACAAGGAGTACCAGTAATGACAAGATCCTAGGAGGACGAAAGCGGGAGAACAAGACCGCCGTTCTCGTATTCAAACACTGAGCTCACCACCGCCGCTCATAAGTCGACTTCGACATTCAATGGTTCCGCTAAGTTCTCAATGTGTAGGCCAACATTACTTCGTATCTATGAACATATTAAGCAAAAACGAAGTTAAATGGTGATTTTGTTGTTAGTTTAATGGATCCAAGGCATCTTTCTTAGCGTGTATATTGGTCATGGAGGATGATTTACGCCTCGTCTCTTGTCCAAAGAATCACATGTGATCAATAAGTGTATGTATAGGCGTTTAGATGGACCCCCGACCAAGCTCACTGCCGAGAATCCAACATGGGCAATCGAAAGGGTATGGATAAGATTTGCCCTCGGGATTCCGTGGAGTTTTTACAATGGTGCAATGCTAGAATGTATTACAATGAGACGGTAGGTTCCCCGAGGTGTAGACAGCCAGTAGAACCTTAGGCCTCACTGAATCAATTGTATGCTCGGTCCATGTGTGGAAATCGATGTTTCAAAACCATTAGAAATGGAAATTTGACCCTGTGAATCCAAAGAAAATGGATTTTGGCAAAAAGTGCAATATGAGGGGAATATAGCTTACTTGCACAGATGTGGGCCGTTGACACTAGTGGGTATAGTGGAAAACAAATTGGAAAAATCAACCAAGTAGAGAAAAGAAACAGATGGAGGTGCAGGAGAAGAGTATAAATGGAAAGCAAGTAACATCAACAAGCAATGTAGGAATGGAAGGAAATGGAAATAACCGAGTAATCAAATGCCAATTGAGTTAGATAATGGTGCAGAGAGATCCTCACCGATGATCGATGAAAGAGGAAGAAATGAGAAGAAAATCTGGAAAAAGAAAGAAAGGAAGTAATAATTTGGGTAGAGAAGACAATCCAAGATAGTGTAATTGTCAGATAGGAAGTAGTTAATACTGGTGTGGCATAAAATATGGTATATGTGGTATAGTGCGTATAAAGATGGTATGGGCATGTGGTATGGTATCAGTATGGCATAGTATAGTGGTATGTGTGGTATAGGCATGTGGTATATACATGGTATAGTATATAGTGGTATAAACAGATAGGTATACAGATATGTGTATAGTAAACAGATAACAGATAAATAGATGTCAAAACAGATGTGGTATGGGTAAAGTGGTATAGGGTATATGGTATAGGGATATAGGGTATAGTGTATAGGGTATAGGGTATAGGGTATAGGGTATAGAGTATAGGGATATAGGGTATAGGGTATAGGGTATAGGGTATAGGGTATAGTGTATAGTGTATAGGGTATATGGTATAGGGTATAAGGTATAGGGTATAGGGTATAGGGTATAGGGTATAGGGTATAGGGTATAGTGTATAGTGTATAGGGTATAGTGTATAGGGTATAGTGTATAGTGTATAGGGTATAGTGTATAGTGTATAGGGTATAGGGTATAGGGTATAGTGTATAGGGTATAGGGTATAGGGTATAGTGTATAGGGTATAGGGTATATGGTATAGTGTATAGGGTATAGTGTATAGGGTATAGGGTATAGGGTATAGGGTATAGGGATATAGGGTATAGTGTATAGGGATATAGGGTATAGTGTATAGGGTATAGGGTATAGGGTATAGGGTATAGGGTATAGGGTATATTATATAAGGTATAGGGTATAGGGTATAGTGTATTTATTGACTCATATTTATTTTTTTAGTGTAATTTAAAATAATTTTCATGTTTTAAATAATTATAAAGAATGATATTTATTAAATTAAAATTAATAAATATTTATGTGGTATTTATTTTTTCAAAAATAATATTTATTGACTCATATTTATTTTTTTTAGAGTAATTTAAAATAACTTTCATATTTTACATAAATAAAAATAATGATATTTATTAAATTAAAATTAATAAATATTTATGATTTATTTATTTTTCAAAAATATCAAAAATATTTATGATACTTTAATGTTTTTTAGTTTGTTATTTTGTTAATTAGTTCTAAAAATAAACAAAAATTACATTTTAATATCAGCAACGGAATATTTCCGTCGCTGAAAAATAAAAAATATTAAATTATCAGCGGCGAAAATATTCCGTCGGTGTTTAATTAAAAAAAATAAAAAAAAACATTTAATTTCACCGTCGGAATATTTTCGACGCTGATAAATTAAAAAAAATTAATTATTCAGCGGCGAAAATATTCCGTCGGTGTAATATTTCAAAAAAAAAAAAAAAATTTAATTTCACCGTCAGAATATTTTCGACGCTGATAAATAAAAAAATAAAGAAATGATATATTTTCACCGGCGGAATAATTCCGTCGGTGATAAAGATTTAGCGGCGGAATATTCCGTCGGTAAATCAACCGCGAAAAATAGTGACGGTAATTAAACGAATATTCGAGGAATATTCGTTTTAGCGGCGGAATTTAACGGCGGAATTAAATTCCGTCGCTAAATTTGACGCCAAAATAATTCTGACGCTAAAGCTTATATTCCGCCGCTATTTAGCGACGGAATGAGTCCGTCGCTGATAATTTCGTCGCTAAAACACCTGTTTCTGGTAGTGCCGCGTCAGTGTACACCTCATGTCGGTCAAGCCCCAGTCAACGTGCCGAGTCAAGATCCTTTGTGGACCTAATCAGTTGAGGTCATGCCGGTTTTCCATCATGTACTTTGACTAGATCTTGACTGGCGCTTTGACTTTGACCTGCACGGCTTACACACCGGCTCCCGGTGTGACACCGAGTCATCAAGGATTAACACCCAGTCCATGTTTAATTACCGCTTAACCAACGACGAGTCAAGATCCTTAGTGGACACTTATCAGTCAAGGTCATTCCGGCTTTTCGTCAGGCACCTTAACTCGATCTTGACCCTCGACGTCGGCTTTGCCCGTAATTTGCATCGAGTGTGCGTTAAGACTTCATGACCCGCCAGACCTTAGGCTCGTATTCCTTTTCGGTCGGTAGGACCTGCTTGCCCTATGGAACCCTCATTCGAGGTTAAAGGTTGAGGGGTCTGTAGGCGTAGTGATGGGCCCCACTGATTCATGACTTAGAGTAGTTAAAAAAAAAAGAGCAATCTTTTCCAACCACCTAGGATTTGAGAAAAGGCGTTTTAAGTAAATTTAAACAAATAATTGCATGTTGCATGAGCCCTCAGCCCAAACACCTACCCCTTTTTAAACTCCCAAAATCTGAACCTCCCTTATATCTTCCTCCCGCAGCACCTCGTAAAGCGGGTATGGATACCGGGTCACCGTCTGGTCAGTTGGGAAGAATCAAGCGCGTCCTCAGCTTTGTCATTCGCTTCAACTCCAGCTTTCAGAATGTCTGCATCAGCTGGTAACAATGGGGATAATACCACTCCGCCACCCGAAACTCCTCAGACAGAACAACAGTGGAATCAGCTGGCAGAACAGATGAGACTGCAATAGGAAGTTCAGATGAACAACCTTCTGGAGGCTATTAGGAGTCACGGTTTGGCACCCGTTCTCAATCTCGATGGAACTTTCACCGTGGAGGAGGAAGAGGACCCTAATCTCACTCTCAGTCGCCCTGACAATACCAGGATGCCACCACCAGTCTCCTATGGGACCACTACCGGAGTCCATTTTTCTCGACCAATGGGTCAGCCAGCTCCTCAGCCACTGTCTAGTAGGCCCATGCAGTCCGGCAGGACAAGCCAGTTTGTTTTCCCTCAGTGGGGACAAAGTCAGTATGGAATGTCTTCTCATGGCTGGGGACACCTTGGAATGCCGCAGCAAGTTGGGATACCTCCACAGCCTGGTACAGATCATTTTGGGTCTTCTTAGCCATAGTTCAGAGGGCCGCAACAACAGTATGGAATGCCGCCGCCGCAGTTTGGTTTAGGGCATCCGTCAGGTGTCCCTCCTCAGAATAGTACTGGTCCAGCAGCTCCCAGCGCCTCACCAGCTTCCACAAACCCGTTCCTCACTCAAGGCCCTATGGGTCAGCAAGCTTCTGTCCTCATCTCATCGGAATCACCAAGACCACAGTATCCTCTCGGTTATACACCACCACCCCAGCCAGACATGCAGTTCAACAACCAAGGGCCACGACCCACCTTTAAGTTTTCCTATGAGTCTCACCCGGGAATTCGGGCTACCAGTCCGCTTCTGGTCTGCCTCCATCCTCCTTTCCCATTGAGAATCAGCAGCAGGCCACTGGGTTCTTTCCCTGTGCCCAGGCTCCTACTTATACTCCCCAGGATAATTTAGGCCAAGGGCAGGTTTACACTTATGCCCCAGGCCCTGCCATCCCTTCCACCAATGTGCCGCCAATGGTAAACCCTTTCTCCAGCTCTGTCACTGACTTGAACACTCCGGCTCGGCCATTGGACCCTCATCTGGCTTGGTTCATAGAAAAGCATAAGGAAATGAAAGCGTAGATTACCGAACTGACAAGAAAGAAGGCTGCTCTCCGGCGCACAGATCTCGATTATATTGTGCCTCTACCTCACAAGTTCGTGATGCCTAATCTGGAACTGTTTGATGGAACTGCCTGCCCCAAGACTCACCTTGACACCTACACCCTAGTCATGAAAGCCAAAGGGTGCACAAATTAGCAGTTGGCTGATTACTTCAGTCTTTCCTTAAAGCTGGGAGCTCTAAAGTGGTTCTTCCGATTGAAGCCCGAGTCTAGGGCCACTTGGGACAGATCACCAACGCCTTCACCGAAAAATACAAAGCCAACCTGGAATGGAAAACAAACCGGGTAGACTTGCAAACAACTATGCAACCCCCTGACGAGAATATCGGTGACTTTTACAAGCGTTGGAACCTTAAGCTGAGCGAAATGGCAATTCCTCCTTCTGATGAGGAACATTTGGACATTTTTCAGTCATGCTTGAAGCCTCACTTAAGAACGTCCCTCAGCAACTTCCCGTATCCAGATCTACGTGCCATGGTCAGTTCTGGGGCTAAATTTTAGAAGGCTTACAATCACCAACAAGCCGCTGCCCCTACTTACCGGTACCGAACCGCTACCTATAATCCCGCTCCTGCCCAGCCCAAGGGCAAAGAAGCAATTAACTTTGCAGGTCAGAATTGCAACAATACCACTCCTTTCATGCCAAGGAAGGTCGAGGTGCCCAAACCTCAGAATATAAAGTTTAGTAACTTTGGGATGCCCATGAGTGAAGTTTTCAGGGGATTAGTTAAAGAGGGCTTGATTCGGCCTTTGGACAATTATCAGCATAAGGATCCCAATGCCCCTATGGATACGTCCAAGCACTGTGCTTTCCACTAGTACCATGAGCACCTTACTGACGATTGTATAACCTTGAAGAGGGCCATACGAGGATTAATTGAGAAGGGTAAGCTGGAGGTCCCCGAAGGGCCCAATACAGTCAACAATCCATTCCCTAGAAACAAAAATAGGGTAAACATGATTGAAGTTAGGGAATCCTCTCAAGCCAAGGAAAATTCGGCTGCTATTCAGGAAGCCTGCTTAGAAGAGCCCGCCAGGAAAGTAAATGGGAACTCCCGAGTACCCACGCTTGACTTTTTCAATGGTCATGAATTTGGGTCTCCCCTAGCTTCGAGAACGATGAGCAAACTAATCCTCCCTGGTCCCATGTTAGCAGCTTCTTGCAGGAGTATGAAGCTCGCTACTTCTCGGAGAGAGCAATAGCTGATGATGAACAGTTGGGACTATTCAGATCAAGATATGAGAAAACCATCTACACAAGGTGGCTAGAGCACTCAAAGAAGATTGAGCAAGAGAGCTTTAGACAGACATGTGTATTGGGGCATATTAGTAAAGAGGCTGAGGCACACCTCGAACTAATACACTTTTGCAAAATGGTTCTGGGAGAAGCCGAATACTGTCCTGATAACAGCGAAGGTGAAGGATCAGAGGAGGATAGCTGCCTCTATATCCTGCCAGAAGTCAAATATGTACCGCCACCTCCCACTCTTCCCCCACAGTTCCTAGGAGGAGAGGCCAGGTGAAATTACCCAGATTTCGTGCGAGCGAAAGCGGTTGTCTTTCGCGGAGGGTTGGTGTCTGAGACCTCGCTTTATGGGAAGGAATCTGAGGAGTCGCCACGCGGTTTTGTATTTTGAGCCCAAACGTTGAGAAACGGCTATTATGAAAAGGTGTCGTTTTTATTGGTAGCAAAAACTTAGGAAAAGGCTTTGAAAACAGGGGATCATTTTTATTGGTAGCAAAAACGAGTAAAAATCTTTTTAGTACCAGAGATTGTTAGGTTCGGAGGTCACGTTACGTTTCGGGTAGAGTATTACGAGATCGCCCGAAACGCCTCGCATGACGAGTCTTTCTACCTTTCTCGAAAACGTGTGTGTGTGTGTGTGTTTTGAAATAGGGGCTTGAATGACAAGCTTAATCTTGGTTTAAATGTCAAACGTTGATTAGGTGACTTTTGAAAAGACGAGCGTTTGAATGACAAACGTCGGTTTGAGACAGAAATGAGCGTTTGCGTGGCAAATGTCGATTTTGAGTTTGAAAGGAGCGTTTGCGTGGCAAACGTCGACTTTGAGTTGAAATGAGTGTTTGCGTGGCAAACGTCGATTTTGAGTTTGAAATGAGCGTTTGCGTGGCAAACGTCGATTTTGAGTTTGAAATGAGCGTTTGCGTGGCAAACGTCGATTTTGAGCTTGAAAGAGAGTTCGAAGGACGAACTCCGGTTTTGAACCGGGCGAGTCATTGTTAACGATTTTTACGGAAAAAACATATTAAATGATTTTATGTGTCAAATGGCGGCTTCTAAGTTTGAAGATGAGCGTTTGGATGCCAAACGTCATTTCGCGCGTTTTTGAAAGAGAGTTCGAAGGTCGAACTCCGATTTTGAACCGGGCATTACATTGTTAACGATTTTACGGAAAAAACGTATTAAATGATATGCGATCAACGAATCGGGTTGCGACTCGGACTTTGAAAAGTAAATATTATCACGATCCAAACGGGTCGGACTTTGTAAATGACAGTATTTAAAGTGCGGTATCAACGGAATCAAACGATCCGGAATTGTAAATGACGATCGACGAGTCAAACGACTCGGAATTGTAAATGACGATCGACGAGCCAAACGACTCGGAATTGTAAAGTACGATCAACGAGCCAAACAGCTCGGAATTGTAAAGTTGCATGAAAGTAATGGACGTTCGACGGATCAAACAATCCGGAATTGTAAATGACTATCAACGAGCCAAACGACTCGGAATTGTAAATGACGATCGACGGATCAAACGATCCGGAATTGGTAAATGACATAAAAGTAAACGGAACGGGGTCGGAACGCCGTTTTAACCCGAGATTACTTCTCTTACGGGAAGAGAAGAGGATCAGGGACTAAAACGTATCGGACCCCGTTAGACGGTGACGTCTACATTTTAAGAGTGAGAGAGGGAGCTACCTATGGCTAGGGTCGGCTCCTTTGGCTCGGTGGGCGTATACGGGATACGGAAAGGTGTTTCGGAAGTGTTTGGGCAGAGTTTCCCCTTTTATTTGGTGCTTAGAAACCTAGGGATTTGGGCAGCGTTTCGACTTGTGTCGGTTTAGCCTACGATCAGAATCTACCGACGAGTAGCACGAGGGCCCCCGAAGAGTAGAGAATTCCGCCGACGAGTAGCACGAGGGCCCCCGAAGAGCGGAAGAAAGACAAGCATTTGAAGCTTGGGGTGGAGAAAGGAGGAAAAGGTGTAGGAAATGAATGGGGAGGGGTTAGTATTTATAGGGGGATTTAAACTTGGAGGAGGGAGAAATTGAGTGGGGAGGAAGTAAAATACTTGGGGAGGAAGAAAGATTGCTTAACCTGATGGTTTTCTGTCCGGCAGAAAGAGTCCGGCCGGACTTGGACTGAATTTTGGGATATTTTGGTCATTTGGCCTTGAGTTTGACACGTATTTAAGCTGCAGAAAGAGTCCGGCCGGACTGTTCCTGAAATTGGCTATATTTCCTGATTTGAACAAGTTACCTGCGTAGATCTTGTTCTCGCGTTCGATTTGATATGTGGTGGGCCCAAAACGGAGTTCGTATGAGGGAGTTATGACCTCCGGAAGGTCGAGACGCTCGAAAACGGGAAATCTAATCCCGGGAGATCCCGAAAAGTACGTTTTTCGGGGAAAGCCATACTTTTACATGGGATAACGTGTGTTGAGTACGCTTTGATGTCGGGATGCACGGGGCAGTCCCGGGATGTCTCGTTGACTCGAGAACGGGGAACTTAACGGGTTCCGGTTAACTTTTAACGGATTTTGACGATCCGGATTTGGGTACTTACAGTTAGCCCCTCGGCGACGTCACTTTCGAAGGAAGTGGGGTCGTCGAAAAAAGATAAGGATCCAAATCGGGGGATGCCTTATGGAGAGACCTGGGCGGTCAAATGGCTGGACCCTTAGCGAAAGGATTCCTACGTATCCCGAGCGGGAATCAAGCCGATCGTAGTTCACGGATGTGAGGGAAATTGGTAGGGGCCACGACCTGTGGGGAATGATTTGGAGGAGTTCGTCCTGAGAGAGATCACATTTTGGAGGCGTCTAAACCCGAGGGAGACTATTTGAAGGCGTACGAACCTAAATGGGACCATTGCGAGGCATCCAAACCCGAATGGAGACTATTGTGAGGCATACGAACCTAAGTGAGACCATTGCGAGGCATCCGAACCCGAATGGAGACTATTGTGAGGCATCCGAACCTAAGTGAGACCATTGCGAGGCATCCGAACTCGAATGGAGACTATTGTGAGGTGTCCGAACCTAAGTGAGACCATTGCGAGGCATCCGAACCCGAATGGAGACTATTCAGGAGGCGTACGAACCTAAGTGAGACCATTGCGAGGCATCCGAACTCCGAATGGAGACTATCAGGAGGCGTCCCGAACCTAAGTGAGATCATTGCGAGGCATCCGAACTCGAATGGAGACTATTGTGAGGCGCTCGAACCTAAGTGAGACCATTCGCGAGGCATCCGAACTCCGAATGGAGACTATTGTGAGGCGTCTGAACCTAAGTGAGACCATTACGAGGCATCCGAACCTAAATGGAGTCAATTGTGAGGCGTCTGAACCTAAGTGAGACCATTGCGAGGCATCCGAACCTGAATGGAGACTATTGTGAGGCGTCTGAACCTAAGTGAGACCATTGCGAGGCATCCGAACCTGAATGGAGACTATTGTGAGGCGTCTGAACCTAAGTGAGACCATTGCGAGGCATCCGAACCTGAATGGAGACTATTGTGAGGCGTCTGAACCTAAGATTTCTGAAACTTACGAGGGCGTGTGGCGCCTCAGACCGGAGTTGCTAAATCATACGAGGGCGTGCGGCGCCTCAGACCGGAGTTGCTGAATCATACGAGGGCGTGTGGCGCCTCAGACCGGAGTTGGCGAGGATACGCTTATCCTGATATGAAGGCGTTCGTGCCTTGGGTACTGGGCTTATTGACCGCCAGTTTATCTCGCCGGGATAGAGTGGCAATGATAGGAATGGTTGTGTTAAACTGGCGTTATTAACAACACGGAAGAAGTGACGTTCCAACAATGGGGTTAGGAACGGGATGTGGTCTCGGGAGAGCTGACACATTGCTGGGGAAAAGCGCCAAGAGTGCTGACGGGGTCAGTTAGGAACTGAGAGGGTTGATTGACGTTTCTTCTTTAGAATCCAGCTTGGGATGAGCGTTCGGGCTTACCTTGATGGCCGAAGAGGGATTGTTGTGCGGGCTTACCTTGATGGCCGCTGAAGTGGGACTATCGGGCTTACGACTGGCGGCCGGGGAAGTGGATGTTCACTTGCTGGAGTGAAAAGATGTTCGGGCTTACGAGGATGGCCGAAGAGGGATTGTTGTGCGGCCTTACCTTGATGGCCGCCGGGCTGGGACTCTGCCACGAAACTACGGCGCGGCGGGAAGTGAACGTTGGTGAAAACCAATGGGAATTTTGACGTCGGGAGACGGATTTGTGATTTGATGTCCGAAGACAGGACTGAGCGTTTGAATGTCAAACGTCGGTTAGGGGTGGAAATGAGCGTTTGAATGTCAAACGTCAACTTGGGATGTAAATGAGCGTTTTAATGTCAAACGTCAACTTGAGAAGGAAGTGAGCATTTTAATGTCAAACGTTGACTGGGGATTGAGAATTTAACGTCTGGAGACGAGCGTTAGTGAGGACTAACTGAGAATTTAACGTCTGGAGACAAGCGTTAGTGAAAACTAACTGGGAATTTAACGTCTGGAGACGAGCGTTAGTGAGGACTAACTGAGAATTTAACGTCTGGAGACGAACGTTAGTGAGGAACTAACTGAGAATTTAATGTCTGGAGACGAGCGTTAGTGAAAACTAACAGGGAATTTAACGTCTAGAGACGAGCGTTAGTGAAAACTAACAGGGAATTTAACGTCTGGAGACGATCGTTAGTGAGGACTAACTGAGAATTTAACGTCTGGAGACGAGCGTTAGTGAAAACTAATTGGGACTTGACCTCAGGAGAGGGGGTCGGTTGACGTGTCCACTATCAAGAGTAGGGGAGATGACGAGATGTGAAATCTCGGGGGAGGATCTCACGAGGGAGAATAATAGGAAAGGGTCTCACGAGGAGATGGCGAGATGCGAAATCTCGAAAAGGAATCTCACGAGGAGATGGCGAGATGTGGAATCTCGAGAAGGAATCTCACGGGGAGATAGCGAGATGCAGAATCTCGGAAAGGAATCTCATGGGGAGATAGCGAGATGTAGAATCTCGAAAAGGAATCTCACGAGGAGATGGCGAGATGCGGAATCTCGAGAGGGAATCTCACGAGGAGATGGCGAGATGCGGAATCTCGAGAAGGAATCTCACGGGGAGATAGCGAGATGCAAAATCTCGGAAAGAAATCTCACAGGGAGATGGCGAGATGCAGAATCTCGAGAAGGAATCTCACGGGGAGATAGCGAGATGCAGAATCTCAGAAGGAATCTCACGGGGAGATAGCGAGATGCGGAATCTCGAGAAGGAATCTCACGAGGAGATGGCGAGATGCGGAATCTCGGAAAGGAATCTCATTGGGAGATAGCGAGATGCGGAATCTCGAGAAGGAATCTCACGAGTAGATAGCGAGATGCGAAATCTCGAGAAGGAATCTCACGGGGAGATCGCGAGATGCAGAATCTCGGAAAGGAATCTCACGAGGAGATGGCAAGATGCGGAATCTCGAAAAGGAATCTCACGGGGAGATGGCGAGATGCGGAATCTCGGAAAAGAATCTCACGGGGAGATGGCGAGATGCGGAATCTCGGAAAGGAATCTCACGAGGAGATGGCGAGATGCGGAATCTCGGAAAGGAATCTCACGGGGAGATAGCGAGATGCAGAATCTCGGAAAGGAATCTCACGAGGAGATGGCGAGATGCAGAATCTCGGAAAGGAATCTCACGGGGAGATGGCGAGATGCGGAATCTCGGAAAGGAATCTCACGGGGAGATGGCGAGATGCGGAATCTCAGGAAGGAATCTCACGGGGAGATAGCGAGATGTAGAATCTCGAAAAGGAATCTCACGGGGAGATAGCGAGATGTAGAATCTCGAAAAGGAATCTCACGGGGAGATAGCGAGATGCAAGATCTCGGGGAAGGATCTCGCAGGGAGATGATGGAAAGATCTCACGAGGGAGAATAATGAGAAAGGATCTCACGAGGAGATAACGAGATGCAAGATCTCGGGGAAGGATCTCGCAGGGAGAAGACGGAAAGATCTCACGAGGGAGAATAATGAGAAAGGATCTCACGAGGAGATAACGAGATGCAAGATCTCGGGGAAGGATCTCGCAGGGAGATGACGAAAAGATCTCACGAGGGAGAATAACGAGAAAGGATCTCACGAGGAGATAACGGGAGAGGATCTTATGAAAAGATGGGTAATCTCTCTAAGAGATGGGTAATCTCTCTAAGAGATGGGTAATCTCACAAAAAGATGGGTAATCTCACGAAAAGATGGGTAATCTCTCTAAGAGATGGGTAATCTCACGAAAAGATGGGTAATCTCTCTAAGAGATGGGTAATCTCACGAAAAGATGGGTAATCTCACGAAAAGATGGGTAATCTCTCTAAGAGATGGGTAATCTCACGAAAAGATGGGTAATCTCACGAAAAGATCGATAATCTCTCTAGAAGATGGGTAATCTCACGAAAAGATGGGTAATCTCTCTAAGAGATGGGTAATCTCACGAAAAGATGGGTAATCTTTCTAGCAGATGGGTAATCGCTTTCTCGTCTTCATCAGCTCCTCGATCAGTTCCTCACCCCGTTGTCGGTTCCTTTGACGAAGTAGTGGGTGAGGTCGAAACCGTAAGGTCGGAGGTTGGGTATGCCTCAGTAGGTTCCCTTTGCGGCCGTCGCCTTGTGCCGGCGAGCCTCTTGTTTTTCCCGATGTCTACCGGTGTTAGGCATATAACCGAGCCTCGGATCGTAGTGTGGTCCTTGACTTTGATGACTTGGTGTTGGCCTTGTAACCTTTGCCGAGCCCCAGCCCCGGGATGAAGTTCATGAGTTTCATCATCTTCATGGCGGAGGGATTTTGTCCTGCAAAATAGTGGAAGGTCCACGCCGCATATTTGGATTTTGGAGGTCTCCAGTGAATCCAGCTTAATGCCATGTCGTCATCGTGCTTGATTTCTAACACCGGAATGCCGTTGGTGCCGGTCCCCGGTGGTGACGCCGTCGCCGTAGATCGTGGTTAGCCTGCCTTGCATGAACTTGAGGCATTGGTGAAGGGTGGATGCCACACCATTCATTTGATGCAGCTGTGGTCGCCCCAAGATGGCCGTGAAAGTGATTGGAATGTCCAACACTCGGAATTCGGTGGGGATCATCCGCTGCCGACAACCAGATGTTTAGAGTAGCGATCCCGAGAACTGCTGCAAGGGAAGTAGAATCGTAGGCCTTGACAAAGGTGGACCGAAGGCTTCAAATCGTGAGGGTGACGATGATGTTGTCGATCATCCGGATTACTTCTTCTCGAGTTGCGTCCCACGGGGACCATGGTGCGGGCCAAACTTTCCTCTAGCTTGAGCTTGTGAGGGTATGAAGAGGTGAGCAGAGACTAAAGGGAAATGTTCGCCCGAGTCCGCTTGAGCCGAGCGAGGATCGGGTCCTCCAACATTTGAGAGGTAGAGGTTTTGGTGGTGCCTCCAGATTGCTTTGAGGTTTGATGAGTTGAACTGGGCTTATCCTTCCGGGGATTATGCTTCTTGCTGCGCAAGGTTGCCGAGATTGAGACTTTCTTGTGTCCCGATGCCCGAACCGTGGTGTCGCCAGGATATTTTCGCTTCCCACCCCCGTAGGTTCAAGCCGTGCCGCTTTGAAGGAAGGGAAGACTTGCCGGAGAAAACCGCCCTTCAATGCTACCGTTGCCTGTGAGGTGTCATGAGGATTCAGATTCTCGAACCGTCGAGGCCGTATCTCGAGAAGCCCCACTCGATTAAGACCATAATGGCGAAAGATGCTTCCGACAAGCCCCGCAATCGAAACTCAAGGTAGACCCTGGGATGAAAAAGTTCTCTTTGCATGGCAAAGCCCCCCTCAAGAAATGACTTGGTGAAGCCCCGCCTTGAAGGAATCGCCGGTCATCTCGTGGGGATTCTAGAGTGAACCGATGCAGCCCCAATCTGAGTTGAACTCCATGTGGCCCGACGAGGCAACCGTCCTTGATTTTTTTTCGATTGGTCAATCAAAGTGTATAAGAGGAATGGCTTGTAATGTATACGCGCAAGGACGTATTTTAGAGAAGTGGGAACGAATCCCGATTTTATGTGGATGCCTTGTTTAATGCAGGCACCAAAACTCGCTTGGGTTTGACTCTTTGGGAGAGTATGAGCGTAGAGAGGTTTGGAGCAAAGTGTATGGAAGCTCTTGGCCGACGTAAAAGACAGTGTTTAGCCTCTAATTTTCCTATTATCGTAGAAAAAGAAGACTTGTCGAGACATCTGAAAACATGTTTTATCCATAATGATCACAAGATTGCTTTAAACCCTTTGTTAATGTTCAGGTTGTTCAACCATTAATCCTGATATGAACAAATGTCTTGATTAACCGTGAGAAGAAAGTCAACTGATGTCGCGGATCAAAGTTGGCTGTGTGTGAAAGAAAGGTCTGTGTATAGGAAAGGTCATTGATGAGACCGGGTTCATGGGATTTGTATGTGTTTAGCTATGGACCGTTCCTGTTTGCCTAGGTTCTCCTCAGTGTAAGGAGCTCAGGTCGCCGTAGTTCTGCGGAACGGTGCTTGGCTCTGGGAAAAGGGTATGAACATTTGTGGTCCCTTTGATGAAAAGGTTCGGATGGGATGTTTGGATGATGAGGTACGGGCCTCGAGGTGATTCCTTGACAAGTCGTTGTTGACGGCTTCTTCCGTGATTCCATTGCTTGATCGCCGTCTTTCACCGGGGAGAAAGAATTCGAATGTAGCGTAAGGGCTTATGATGTGTTTTTGCCTTTGCTTTGACCGCTCCATTGTTATCGACAACCTCCATTCTTCGAGCTTTAATTTTGTTTGCCCATCTGTCAAGCTTGTGATTGGCGGTGCTGGGTCCTTCGCCTCACTTTTTTTTGAAGTTCTCGCTTTGAACTTTTTTCTCTCTCTCTTTTTTCTCTTTTTTTTTGAAGTTTTTGTTTGAACTTTTCTCTCTTTTTTTTTATTTTTTTTTTTTTTTTTGAAGTTCTTGTTTGAACTTTTCTCTCTCTTTTTTCTCTTTTTTTTTCTTTTTTTGAAGTTCTTGAGGACGAAGGCATGCTCCTGCTTGAACTTTCTCGATGCGCACGAGGGCGAAGGCGAGCTCCGAGGTTGTTGTCGACATGGGGTCAATCTTCCGATGCCGAGTGACCTTTGTTGTTCCTTGATATTGCCGCCGTCGTTGACTTGGTCAAGGTGATGGTGGGGATGTGTTTTTGGGAAGTGTGTGGCTTGATGGAGGCCTTTGTGGGGTAAGGAAAGTGTATGGGGAGGGCACCAGCTGACTTTCTCACACCGATTAATCGAACATTAGTTATTTCCAGAGATTATGTGTTGAGCAATGCAAGTGATCATTTAGGATATAACCATTTCATTAGTTGTAATGTAGGTGTGCAAATAATGTCTCAAGTCTAGCAAGAAGAGAAAAAGACACTTATTTATAGAAAATTTAAGATTAACTACAATGTCCGAGGCGGACTTGATTGAACGAGGAAAGTACTAGAACCTACGAAGGTTGACCAAAAGACAATTGACAGATCTCGAGGATAGGTAGCCCCTACTCTAGCTGCTCTTTTGTTGCTGAATTGCCAGGACGCTCAAGCTTTCCATCTTCTGTTAACCTCTGAGTTCCATACCGTTGCACCGAGGCAAAGGATCGCTTGTGCCCATGATACCGGTGGAAGTGGAGGGATTTGAGGCCATGGAGCGGCCGGAGTGTATACAAGTTGTCCGAAGAAATGGGTCGGAAAAGTCACTGGGGACGAAACTTGATGACCGAGCATATTGAGAGAAGGAAGTGAACCCGGGAGGATTTCGAGGGATATTGGGATCTGCTTGAGATGGTCCAGCCGCGCTGGTTGTATTGAGTGAAAGGGGTATTATTGGCTTGGCCATATATGACAGGGGTGCTTTGAGAGGTGGCAGTATGAAGCCTTGGTCGGCTGTTTCCTTGATTTGAAGGCATCCCATAAGTTGGCGGGGGAGGAACCTGGTTGAAGGTTTGAGGAGTTGATCGTGAAGGATCGTCGTCCTCGATCGTAACAAAAGTACCGTCCGGCCGGGGATAGCCGCTATACCTCGCTCATTCGAAGCCGTACCACGAAATTCTCGCCGATCTTCTTCGCCTTTTGTGAACCTCAAAGGCCCGGATGGCTTCTTCCGGTCATATCGTTACCCAAGTGGCGGGTTCCGTTCCCGTCACGATTTCTTGAGTCCGACATGTCGGAAAGTCCGGGCCGAGGGAACCGAGGAAACCGAGGAACGCCCGATGCCGCCGTAGTTGTAATTTTGGTGAGGCGCCGACCCGGAATTCTCGAACCACTCTCTCGCTCACCGCAGGGAACGAAAGGTATGGCTTAGTTTTCGGAAGGGGTATGTGGCTCAAGGCTTTAAGGCTCGAAAATTAGACCGTGAACGGTCGAGAATAAAGTTTTGACCGTGAAAGGCCTGGATTGAATATTTGAGATCGGACCGCGGAGGTCTCGATTGGAGATCGGAGATCGGACCGCGAAGGTCGGGATCGACTATTTGAGAGCGGACCGCGAAGGTCTCGAATGGAGATCGAGATCGACCGCGAAGGTCGGGATCGACTATTTGAGATCGGACCGTGAAGGTCTCGATTGAGATCGAGATCGGACCGCGAAGGTCGGGATCGACTATTTGAGAATGGACCACGAAGGTCGGGATTGGAGATCGAAGATCGGACCGCGAAGGTCGGGATCGACTATTTGAGATCGGACCGCGAAGGTCGATTGGAGATCGAAGATCGGACCGCGAAGGCCTGGATCGACTTTTTGAGATCGGGACCGCAAAGGTCGGGATCGAGATCGAAGATTGGACCGCGAAGGTAGGGATCGACCATTTGAGATCGGACCGCGAAGGTCGGGATTGGAGATCAAGATCGGACCGCGAAGGTCGGGATCGACTATTTGAGATCTGACCGCGAAGGTCTCGATCGAGATCGAAGATCAGACCGCGAAGGTCGGGATCGACTATTTGAGATCGGACCGCGAAGGTCTCGATTGGAGATCGAAGATCGGACCGCGAAGGTCGAGATCGACTATTTGAGAACGGACCACGAAGGTCGGGATTGGAGATCGAAGATCGGACCGCGAAGGTCGGGATCGACTTTTTGAGATCGGACCGCGAAGGTCGGGATTGGAGATCGAAGATCGGACCGCGAAGGTCGGGATCGACCATTTGAGGTCGGACCGCGAAGGTCGGGATTGCAGATCGAAGATCGGACCGCGAAGGTCGGGATCGACTATTTGAGATCGGACCGCGAAGGTCTCGATAGGAGTGTGGAGATCGGACCGCGAAGGCCGGATTGACTGTTTGAGATCGGACCGTGAAAGGTCGCGATTTGAGGATTGGAATCGGACCGTGAAAGGTCGCGATTGAGGATTGGAATCGGACCGTGAAAGGTCGCGATTAAGGATTGGAATCGGACCGTGAAAGGTCGCGATTGAGGATTGAAATCGGACCGTGAAAGGTCGCGATTGAGGATTGAGATCGACCGTGAAAGGTCGCGATTGAGGATTGAGATCGACCGTGAAAGGTCGCGATTAAGGATTGAGATCGGACCGTGAAAGGTCGCGATTAAGGATTGAGATCGGACCATGAAAGGTCTCGATTAAGGATTTGAAATCGGACCGTGAAAGGTCACGATTAAGGATTGGAAATCGGACCGTGAAAGGTCGCGATTGAGGATTTGAGGTCGGACCGTGAAAGGTCGCGATTGGATTGGAGATCGGACCGTGAAAGGTCGCGATTAAGGATTTGAAATCGGACCGTGAAAGGTCGCGATTAAGGATTTGAAATCGGACCTGTGAATGTGGTGCCCAAATTTTGTGTTGGATTCACGCGAGTTTGAAGACATCCGAGTTATTTGAAAAACGGAGTCGCCACGCCATTTTGATTACCTCAAAACTTTGAAAAAAAGGTTTTATGGGTTCGGAGGTTAAGTTACCCCTTGGGAAGAACGTTTGGCGTTCACCCGAGGTGCCTTGCCGAGCAAGTCTCCCAAGATTTGATGTCGTGCTTGCTTGCGTGCTTTCTTGTGTGCATGTGTTTGAAAAAAAAGGGGGAAATGTCCCAAGTTGTCTTCCGGACGTACAAACCATTTGTTGGTTGTCGCTCGGGATTTCTTGGAATTTTATGTATTTGGGATTATGATCCCGTCCTCATCTTATGACTTGTGATCATCGCGTTTTAACATCGGGACCCTCGGGACTTGCGTGATCGAGAGAATGACTCTCTTTTGGTCAAAGATGAGGTTCTTTAGAAAGGAGGGTCCTTAGCCCATCAATCCTACGCTTTAAGACTACGAGCTCGTATAGAGGCTTCATACTCTTTCTTAAGCGATAATCGGAGATATAGGGTTCAAGGTGTCTTTTTCTAAAGAAATATGGAACCTTTAATGGAAGGAACGATGTAAAGATAGGATCTTTTACACCGGTCCATTCCTAGGTTGGGGGAAAGGAATGCATGATGAAAAATGACACTTTAATGAAAAGATGACATTTTTGGGGTTGCAAATGATGCACTTAGTTTAAAGAAATAATCTTTATTGCAAATGATGCATAAAGATTTGATTTTTATGCAAATGATGCATTTTTGTTGAAGAAATTGGCATTCATTATGCAAATGATGCATAAAGATTGCATTTTGAAAAGCATATGATGCTAGTTTATGGTAAAGACATGGTCTTTAAAGCAAATGATGCTTGAACAAGGGGTTTTGAATGCAAAGGATGCATTTTTATTGAAAAGATTGGATTTTTATATGCAAATGATGCATAAAAATGACATTTTTATTTGAAAATGGAAGTTTTAGGTGCAAAGGATGCACCTTTATGAAAGAGACTACATTTTTATGACAAATGAGGTCTTAATGCATGCAAAAGGGAAAGGGGTGATAAAGATGTGATCTTTAACTATGAATGCCAAGTCCCAAGCAAGATATATGAATGCAATGAGCAAGTATATCAATTAAAAGCAAGGTTAGGGCGTGCGAGGTTACCAATTGCTTCCTTTGCTTCTTTGGTCGGAGCCAAGGAGAGATTGGTCTTGGATCTTCAAGGAGGAGGGAGGGAGCTTCTTGGCCTTCTCTTCACCTTCTTGAGCCTTCACCAATATTCTTCACGTCTTGGAAGTGGCCCGTTGTGAGTGTATTGCTATGGATTGTGTGTATTGTTGATGATTAAATGGGTAGAGGAGGGCTCTATTTATAGGCGGTGGATAAGGCTAATGAAGCCGTGCGGCCGAGACCTTGGGCTAATGCAAATGCATGCGGCTTATCCACGATGACTCGGCATTCTAGAACCATGCAAGGTGGCATTATTCTAGAACCTTCTTCCTAATTAAGAAAAACGTGTTTTCTTAATTAGGAAGGCTCCCTTCAGCCCTAATTTTAATTTGGAATTGCTTCGGGACATTTCTAATACTAGGAAGGTCAGGGAATTACCGGAAACTTACCGAAATTGCCGGAAATTTAACCGGAAGGCATGAGCCGGTCTGGGTACTTACAGAAGCCCTCGGCAACGTCACTTGCAAGGCGAGTGGGGTTGGCGATAGAAAAGGATCCGATCCGGCGAATGCCGAGATCGGATTGGGTGACCAAGGTGGCCAAGTGGCTGGACCTACGGGAAGGCTACCTACGTATCCCTGAGGAATCAAGCCAGGCCGTAGTCTCGGAACTTTGGATCCGCCTGGGGAGGAAGAAGAGAAACCGGTCTCTTCTTTGGGGAAAAAGAAGAGAAAATGACCTAGGATGTCAAGCAATTGATCCTACCGGGGATATGCTAGGAGTGACCAAGGTGGTCGGATATCTGAACTTCTACGAGGGGCTTGCTTTATCACTAAGGGGTGACAAAGAAACGGTGGTGACCAAAGTGGTCGAATGGCTCGGACCTTTTATAAAAGGCTACCGTACGTATCCCTGAGGAATCAAGCCTTTGATCGTAGTTCAAGCATCACTAGATAGTTAGGAACGATGCTCTACAGGATTCTTCGAGATTTTGACAATTAATGGAGAGGCCGGTCACACGATTGACAATTAACGGAGGATGTCCACCTCGATTGAAACTAGAGCTTACGTCACTATCGAGAAGATGAGGTAGCTAAAGTTTGGTGAATTTGAGATACGTCTCAATCTCTTTCGAATCGTAGATACTTGGGTTACACAAAGCTAGAATGATTTAAGCATACGTCTCAATCTCTTTCGAATCGTAGAGATAATGGGTTGCCGAGCATACTGTCTCAATCTCTTTTCCGAATCGAGAGATAAGCTGGGTTGCAAGCTTGAGCATACGTTCTCAATCTGCTTTCGAATCGTAGATACGGAGTTGCAAAGTTTGAATGATTTAAGCATACGTCACTATCTCGGGATAGAGGTAGCTTAAGTCGAGAGAAACTTGGAGCGTACGTCACTATTCGGGATAGGGAGTGTAGCTTAAGTTGAGAGAAACTTAAGCGTCACGTCACTATTCGGGATAGAGGTAGGCCTCACTAGAAAGTTTTGACAACCGGAGGTTTGTCACACAATAATGTTATCCGTTACTAAACTGGAATTAACTGAGGCTGACCTGGGAATAGATCTTGATTGCTAAAGAGATAAGGAGATATTTCTCTCAAAAGATGTTATCTCGGTTAAAAGATAACGGGAAATTGCATGCCCAAGTGGAAGGTCCAAAGGTGG
>JAFEMH010008211.1:0-56969 GCA_022495995.1 Adenophora triphylla var. japonica | reverse complement strand
GCGGACTCGAACCCCGGTTTTTAGGATGATGGGATTTTCATGGTAGAGGGTACAGAGCCGGGTGTAATTGTTTTTTGATGGTGCCGCCTAATAAAGAGGGGGCAATAGTATCTGTATGGTGTCAAGGTTGACCCGAAGGATGTAAGCACACCCCCATCGCTATCAAGTTGAATTTCCCGGCTACTAATAACGCCGCGGAATATGAAGCTTGCATAGCCGGCCTCCAGGCTGACTTTGGAGTGAAATGTTGAAGAGTTTGAGGTATATGGAGACTCCCTAGCTAATCATCAATCGTGTCCAATAAGTGGAGAACCGAGTGGACCGGTACTTACAACTGTATTATGCTTACATGGAGGATTTAATCAACCAATTTAAGAAGGTCACGTTCCATTATCTGCCTCGGGATAAGAACAGGTTCGCGGATGCCCTGGCCACCTTAGCCTCTTTGGTAGAGATTCCGGAGGGAAAGTCAGTAAAGCCATTCGGGGTTGGGAGGCGTGAGAACCCTACCTATTGTTGTCGAGATTGAGCTGGAAAAGGTCGATGGCTTGTGGTATAGCTTGATTTTCTAGTATCTCACGCATGGCGAAGCCTCGTTCCCGACAGAGGAGGATGGTAAGCTGAAAGAGGGTCTTCGCGCCAAAAGCCTGCAAGCTTTGAAGAGGTTATCTGCGCAGTATGTTATTCTGGGGGATGACTTGTGGAAGAAAAGACACTGAGGACCACTTTTGCTCTGTATCAGCAAGTCCAAAGCCAAAAAGGTAATGGAGGAAGTCCATAGTGGTGCATGTGGACCACATATGAACGCCCGAGCCTTGATGTTCAGCATACTCAGGATGGGCTATTATTGGATCTCCATGGAGATTGTATTCAATTTGTGCGGACTTGTGATAAATGCCAGCGGTTTTCCAATCTCAACCATATACCTCCCCATGATCTCTATTGTATGAGCACTCCTTGGCCGTTCGCGACTTGGGGAATTGATGTTATTGGAAAGATAACTCCTGCCGGTAGTAATGGGCACGAATTTGTGTTGGTCGCGGTTGATTATTTCACCAAGTGGGTTGAAGCCGCATCCTACAAGGTCCTCAACTCCAAAAAGGTGGCCCGTTTTATAAAGGAGAATATTCTGTGCTGGTATGGAGTTCCAAATGAGATTATTTCCGATAATGGGTCGCACTTCGAGGGAGATGCCAACAGACTGCTTGCAGAGTTCAGGATCAAGTGCCATAAGTCATCCCCGTATCGCCCTCAAACCAATGGTGCTGTCGAGGCCGCGAACAAGAACCTAGAAAGGATCATCCGGAAAATGGCCGAACGGAACCGGGATTGGCATGAGAAGCTTCACTTCGCATTATGGGGCTATCGTACTTTAGTGAGAACAGCCACCGGTGAAACCCCATTCGCTTTGACATATGGGATGGATGCCGTCTTGCCCATTGAGTTAGATATTCCCTCCCTTCGGGTTCTGCTTGAAAATGAGGTCAATGAGATAGACTGGCTTCAAAGTCGGCATGACGAGTTAGCCCTTCTAGATGAGCGAAGGCTCAAGGCAATGGAGCACATCCGGGCTTATCAAAAGCATATGGCTAGGGCCTTTGACAAGAAGGTGCAACCCCGTGACATTAAGGTGGGCGATCTGGTCTTAAAGGAGAAGCCGCCGAACCAATTCAGTCCATTGGGCAAGTGGGCGCCAGTTTGGGTTGGCCCGTATTTGGTGAAGGAAATTTTTTCCGGTGGAGCAATGAGGTTGTGATTTGGATGGTAGCGATAAGTGACTATTATATAGTCATTTATCCTTAGTTTTATATACTTTTTATTGCATAAAACATCATTTCTCATTTTATTTTATGTACTTTTTAGTTCCTTTTTCATATTATCTAGATTTTACGCTTTTGGTATATTTCTTGCAATTAAAGACAGGTTTTAGGTTCTTTTTATCAAAAGGATGCTTGGACACTTCAAGGCAAAAGAAATGGAAGAGCACCAACCAAATCAAGCACACAAAAATTAAATTCCAGGTGGAGCGGCCGTGCAGCCAACATGGAGCGGCCGTGCACCTAGCCATTTTCAGGCCATTTGTGGCCCTAAAATATAGAGCGGCTGTGTCTTGAAGAAGGAGTGGCCGTGTCATTATTCAGAGCGGCCGTGCAGCTTGGACAGGAATGGCCGTGCGAAGTGTCAAGACTCAAATTCAAATCTGGCGCCAAGGGTCACACGGCCGTGCAACTTCCTTGACGCGGCCGTGCAAAACGCGACTGCAGACGTAAAGACACCTTTTGATGGCACCCAATTGAAGAGTCTCCTCCCTTTTATAAATAGGACCCTAGTGATCAGTCTTAGATACGAATTTTTAGAGAGAAATCACTGATACTTGATAGATAGAAATTACAAACACTTGTGACAACAATTTTCCAAAGAGATTTGAAGATCAAAGTCATTGTTTTGTTCTTGAAGTTACTTTGGAGGAAAATCAATAAAAGTGAAGCATCATTTCCAGCATTTATTCATCATAAGTCCTTCTTACTCAATCTTTTATCTCTACTTTTATGTTATTAATGGCTTGTGAGTAATCCCCCTTATTCTTGGGGTTGGAAACTCAAAAACATACTTGTTCATCATCTAAAATAAAAAGTCTTGTCTTCTTTCTTCATCTAAACAATTTCTTTATATTATTCTCTAAATGCCTTACATTTTGAAGATGCCCAATTTGTATGATTCTGTCAATTGAGAGAAGTACCTAGCGGAGAATCTCGATTGACGGAACCATATAAAGAAACTAGGTTTCATTGATCATGAAAGTAGTTCAATGGCCTAGGGATGTTCCTTTAATGGAAAGTATGTTGACTCTCGTTCTTAATGGATTCTTACTAATCATGGTCCCAGCTAGAGATAAGGCGGAATGCCCCCAGTTTGTGACGGGGCGGAGAGGTAAACATAAACGGAAATCTCAAACAGTTAGGACATAATTAGTGAAGAATACAAACGCTACTGTCTTAACCCGAAGTAGCGTAGGCTTAACATACCATCCTTGCTTTTTATGAAAATCTTTTATCTCTAAGACAACGACGATTTGATGAACAAAGTTATGTGTATGATTTCCAATCCCGAGTATGCTTCGTTTTATAAGAATTTAATCAAAGTACTTTTACGTTTATGTTCTCTCTATTTTTCTAAAACAAATTTTATCTCCCCCCAATCTTTTCTATACTTTCTAAAAGACAAAAATATTCCCTAAAGTAAACCCTGTCTCTGTGGGATCGACCCGTACTTGCACCCGCTATATTACAATAGCCCGTGCGCTTGCGGATATAAATAAACCGTTAGGTTTCGACCGAACAGTAACCCCTTCATGCACCCGGTGAACGGCGACAAGCTGTGCCGCTATTATGTTTAAATCGAGTCTACTCCTCTCTAAAAAATAATAATAATAATAAAATATAAAATAAAAGCGCGAAAATAATGTACCCAGACGAGGCGAAAACCTCTTAAAAGGCGATCCGTGCAAAACAAAGGGTGCGCTCGGTGCTAAAGAATATACAGCTAAATGAAAACCCTAAAGCGGGCGGTCTAGGTAAAAAACAGGGTTGCACCACTTGTCCCCCGTCTATCTTTCCGATTCTTAAACACAAAGTTGATTGGGTCGAACTACGGAGACACAGGCCCCTACTCCTCCTTTTGTAAAAGGGGAACGTGGCGGCCGCTTGCGGTTCGGTCTAAAAATCATTAAACATACCAAATCCACAATGTCCACTTGAGTTATATTTATAAATACCAAGATGTGTCTTGATTAAGTTCTGAAGTAATTTCAAATTTCACTACATTAATATGTTCTTTGATGAGTTCAAGCATGATCTACTCTCGACTCACTAACATTAGCAAAAGTACATCATTTTGTAAAGTACGTCTAGTCTGTCTGTGTCGGCAATAAGGGATACAAGGACCGGTCACCTAATCCTAGTCACTCATTCCCACTCCCGAACTAGCACTCTTCTTCTTCCTATTCCTTGGTCCTCGGGAGGTCTTTGGCCTAGCTATCTCAAACAGGTCTGTCTCTCGTCGTCCCGGCTCAGGAATGCTACGAGCCGGTAAGTCAATCAATCCGGCAGCTCTCAGTGTCGCCAAGGCAGCCCTCTCCTCCCTCAAAGCTATCCTCCGGGCCATAACCTCAGGGTCATCCCTCATCTTGGCCCTCCTCTCTACGAGTCTCTCATAATCCGCTGCCGGATCGTCGGTCACATTGTCTGGGTCATTCAGCGCCTCAGCATCCCGTAACTCCCGGCTAGTCTGATCTCCTCCTCGAGTCCCTTGGCAATATGCCTCAATAGTGTGCTGAACTGGCCCCATCTGCTCCGCGTACCAGATGAGATATAAGGTGGACAGATATGTGATGCCCCGGGTCTGCCGTATCAGTGTGCGAGCGGGAAAGGCTCTCCTGAAAAGGCCCAGGTAAAGAATCTGATAGTCTGGCCATCAGTCATGTCAAGAGGGATGGTATCTCGGGCGATTTGCTCTCTGAATCTATCAATAACCTGCTATGGGTATCCATACTGCCTCAGAACAAGTGAGGGGATGCTAAATGATGAGAAACGCAGTCCCGACAGCCTCACGACAACAGAATCATCCTGTCTATCGCTCATGGTCTCGATCCTCCATTCGGGAACCCAATACTGAATATCTGTGGTGGTATACCTGGTCAGCCGCCTCTGCCAGCTCTCATGCGAAACCTCCCGAGCCACTCGCCTCTATTGTGTAACCCAGGGTACTGTAGTCTGCCCTGCGGGTAATGGGGAGATAAGCCCCAAGCGCTCAAAAAGCCATAATGATAAGAGACTGGGGCTGCCGCGTCCCATATATAGCGACCCTCCAGCCAGTCGGTCCATCCCGTGGTATGTCTCCGCCAGCAGAATGGGTACTACATCTCTCTCTCCCTGCTCGGGCCAAATCTCAGTCAGTGTAGTGCTTCGGTGACCCCGCATCTGCCTAACAACCCCTAGCAGTAAGCCGGAGCATACCCTATCATACTCGCAAAAGCAGTATAGAGAGACCATGATCAACATGAAAATATCCATGGCCGTGGATAGGTCGAACAACTCCGGGCATGATGCAGCTAATCGGGCTACCTGGCCAATTCAATGAAAGACAGGTCGAGGATCAGGTCAGATACCTGCTCTATGGGCAAACCCAAGAAATCGGCCAGCTGCTCAGTCAAGGGCCGTGGGTCTCGAGGGAAGACTGCATCTCTAAGCTCAGCTTCCCCAGTCAGTGCGCGGAACTCCTCAATGGTGGGTGTGAGATCATTGCATGAGAGGGTAAAGACATGCCTCTCGCGATCCCAATATATGGACGTGGCCCGGAGAAGATTCCAATCGACTGCCCATTCCTTTAGTGCCCAAAGGCATCTCAATCCATACCTTTGGTCAATAACCCTCCGATTGTTGCTTTGATGGTGACGGGTTAGATTGATGAGATCGGAGTGAAATTGGTGCTCTTTGGTTTTGGATCTCTCATTGTAATGGTCCATTTTAGGCCAAATGTTGGATCTTGGGGCTGATTTTGGGGTGGAAGATCGATTTTCAGGCTGCTGTGACTGCTGGAAAGTGTTATTTGCGAGTCTGCCTTTTTATAAATGTTGGGGCTTGCTGCCCAAGAAATCCTGTTAATTGGACCTCCCATGTCGTACGACAGGGGCTATCCCTTGATGTCCTGTGTCGTCCGACACAGGATTCCCTATCAGATGACCTGTGTCGTCCGACATAGGGCTCCCCATCAATCCTGTGTCATAGGACATGGGAGCTCCCATCAGACACCAGCAATGGTTACATCTGCAGCAGTCCCTTAGCGACCCAATACTTGCTCAAAACCTGTCCAAACCTGTTCAAAAGCATCCAAAACAGTATATATACACTCCCCTTCACTCACCAAATGCATGGGAGAGGATTTGGCATACCCAATACACCCACAGATACACAAATATCACCCAATACATACCAAAATCACAAAAACACCCAACCACAGCAAATGCCATCATTTTTTGCCTTTTTTGGGACGGACTTTTGCATATAAACAAATAAGTCTAAATACCGTTAAGCAAATACCTTTAGTTGTCAAAATACAAAGTGCAAAAAAAAATAAAAAATTGTTTATACAAAATTCAAAGCAATAGAATAATGCATGCATTGTTTCCCTCTCTCTCTCCCTAAGAGTCCTAAAAGCATGGCAAAAGGGGATCGCCACGATCACTCTGACTCGGAGTCGTCACCAGAGTCCTCCCCGCTTTCCTCGGAGCCGCTCTGCTCCTGGCCATCGCCGCTGCCTTCCAGCTCCTCATGAATCTCGCCATCAGAATCATCATCCTCCTCATCTAGGGCCCAGGGCTGGGGCTCGCCATAGTATCCCAGTGCCCTTTGGGGCGCGTGGTAAAAAGGAGGCTGGTAGGGATCGTCCTCGTCATCATCGTCGTCACTGGCCCAGGGCTGGCAGCTCGAGCCGCCCGCTGTGAGCTAGATGGAGCTAAGGTCGGTCTCAACCTCTTCTTGGGAGGAACGACGTCACTAGCACAGGAGCTGCATTTCCCCTTTCAATGCTCCGTACTCTTCTGAAACTGGCGTAGCATCTTGACGGCTCTTGTAAGCGCCTTGGCCACTGCCCTGTAGGCCTTGGCCAGAACCTGTTGAATGGAAACAAAAGAGGCAGTCAGAAGCAGTGTATATGGGCAGTAATACAGTGATAAGACTTGAATAAAGAGAAAAAATAAAGGGCGCTCACAGAGGTAGTCCCACGAGGAAGTCGCAAGTGGGGGTGAGTCTCAAACATGTCAAAGGAAGAGCGGCGGATGACGCCCTCAGTCTCATACTCAAAGAATCGAGGAGGCATCAACATCTGTGCCCCCGTTGCCCTCCTGGCAGCCATGACCTGAGGAGTCAGTAGTCGGGTGAAGACGAACTGACCGTAGTCCCCATCAGTCGTTAGCTCAGCGGCATCAATACCCGTCCAAAAGCGCTCTAGATCAGGGAGAGTTCAAGGATACCAGATCCCCTCCGAAGGATCGTGAGGGATGCGTGGGGCTGCACCATGTCTGTGCTGTCTATAGACTCTCTCTCCCCCAATTATAGAGCATCACCCTCCAGGCCAATCAGAAGCCTCCTGGTGCGGGTCACCAAGGCAGCATCCCCAACAACATCCTAATCATATCTGCCATGCCATGGGAGCAAGCTCAGCCTAGCCGGGGTACCCCTCAGGGCAATCATAGTATCCTCATAGCAGGCCGTCCTTCGAGGCTTCGCCCCATCCACCCTCCTGCTCTGCCTAGCCTGAAAGGTCCACCTGCGAATGGCAGGAAACAGATCTGCGACAATCCCATCGGCTACAGCCCAAGCGTAACAGCCAAAGACCTTGTAGGCCCATACCTGAAATAAAAGACAAGAAGCTTTCACTGTACAGTGGCAATAATAGATTGATGACAGAAAATGCAGTGCAGTAGTCAATGTGTGAAAAATAAAAGAGCATACCTCCAGGACCGTCTCGTAGCAATCCAAAGAGGTCACAGTGCCTCTGCTCACCTCGTCCAGAGCTCTGTACACCTGAGCCAAGCCGGCCTCGCCCCATGAAAAGGCGAAGACCTGGCTCCAGTCCCGAAGAGGCTCCAATAGAAGGGTCAATGCCATGGTAGAGGCATTGCAGAACAGAGTGTTAGAGAGGCCAGCCCAGGCAAATGCTCTCGCTAGCTGCTCAGCTGTGACCGCGACCTCGCCCCCAGAATAGAGATGGCACAGCTGCACCAGCGCCGCGTGAAGGTTCGCAAGTGGAACCCCATTGCCCTTCGGGCGAAGGGTCAAGCCGGTCAATCCTCTAATAGCATCTGGGCTCAGGACCCCAGGATCCTCAGAAAAGATGGGTCTGCCTGTGAACCGCAGCCCGGTGATAGCGGTAAAATCATAGGGGGTAATGGTGGACTCCCCCCAAGATAGGTGTTCGGTCGAAACCTAACGGTTTATTTATATCCTCAAGCGCACGGGCTATTATAATATAGCGGGTTCAAGTACGAGTCGATCCCACAGAGACAGGGTTTACTTTAGGGAATATTTTTGTCTTTAGAAATTATAGAAAAGATTGGGGGGAGATAAAGTTTGTTTTTAGAAAATAGAAAGAACATAAACAGAAAATACTTTAATTAAATTCTTATAAAACGAAGCATTCTCGCGATTGGAAATCATAAACATAATCTTGTTCATCAAATCGTCATTGTCTTAGAGATAAAGATTTTCATAAAAAGCAAGGATGATACGTTCGGCTTGCACTACTCTCACGGTCAAGCAAGTAGTGTTGTATTCTTCACTAATTATGTCCTAACTGTTTGAGATTTCCATTTATGGTGCTCCCGCCCTGTCACAAACGGGCATTCAGGCTTATCTCTAGCTGACCATAATTAGTAAGAACCCTTTAAGAATGAGAGTCGACATATTTTCCATCAAAGGAACATCCCTAGGCCGTTGAACTACTTTCGTGATCAATGGAACCTAGTTTCTTTATATGGTTCCATCAATAGAGATTCTCCACTAGGTACTTCTCTCAATTGACTGAATCATACAATTTGGATGTCTCCAAAATGTAAGGCATTTAGAGAATAACATAAATTAATTGTTTAGATGAAGATAGAAGACAAGACTTTTCATTTTTAGATGATGAACATGTATGTTTTTGAGTTTCCAACCCCAAGAATAAGGGGGATTTACTCACTATCCATCTATAACATATAAGCAATTAAAATAAGAGGTAGAGTAAGAAGAACTTATGATGAAAGTAGAAGGAAAATGCTGGAAATAATGCTTCACTTTATTGCTTTTCTCCAAAGTAACTCCAAGAACAAACTATGAACTTTGATCTTCAAATCTCTTTGGAAATTGTTATCACAAGTATTTGTGTTTTCTATACTATGAAGTATCAGGTAATTTCTCTCTAAAATTCGGTATCTAAGGCGATTACAAGGGTCCTATTTATAATTGGGAGGAGACTCTTCAAGAAGGTGCCATCAAAAGACGCATTTACATCTGCGGTCACGATTATGCACGGCCGTGTCAAGGATTTTGCACGGCCGTGCACCCTAACGCCAAAATTGAATTTGAATTGGGGAGACTTGCACGGCCGCTCCGAAGAAACTAGCTGCACGGCCGCTCACGAGGTTGGCACGGCCAGGCCACTTTCTTGCTCGGCCACTCCATGGATTTGGGGCCAAAGATGGCCGACCATGGCCTATGATGCACGGCCGCTCCGAGACTTTCTTTGCACGGCCGCTCCTCCTGTGTTTCAGCTTGTGTGTTCATTTTGCTTGGTGCTCCTCCATCCTTTTGGACCAAAGTGTCCAAGTATCCTTGTGATATAAAAAGATCCTAAAACTTGTCTTAAAATGCAAGAAATATACCAAAAGGCGTAAAATTCAAATAATATGAAAAAGTAACTAAAAAGCACTTAAAATGAAATGAGAAATGATGATTTTTCATGTAAAAGCATATAAAACTTAGGATAAATGACTATATAATAGTCACTTATCAAACTCCCCCACACTTAAGCTTTTGCTTGTCCCCAAGCAAACTTAGAATGAAAATACGGAGAGGGAGAAAAGAAAAGAAAGGAAAGGATGATCCCTCAGAAAATAAAGTAGCAAGCCCTAAATGTCTTTTGGATAATGCCTTCGTCTTTCTAGTCATATTTTGTATACCTTTAGAAATTATTTAGGAAGAATCATTTTGGGGATATTTTCAAATAGATAAAATGTAAGACAATAACCTAATATAGCATACTCCCTCCGTTTCAGTAAGGTTGTTACATGAGGGTTGAAGCACGTAAATTAAGAAAGGGGAATAATGATTGGTTGTGAGGAAGAGAGAGAATGAGTGGAGAATAATGAGTGGTTGTGAGGAAGAGAGAGAATGAGTGGAGAATAATGAGTGGTTGTGAGGAAGAGAGAGAATGAGTGGAGAATTATAAAAATAATAAAAAGTTTACTTTTTGAGTAATGTTGCAACTTAAGTGAAATGCCGAAAATGGCAAAATGTTACAACCTTAGCGGAACGGAGGGAGAATATAGAATTTGATCAAGTAAAACATGCTAGAAGAATAAATCTTAGATATATTCTTGGTAAAAGAGAAGCTTTCACTCTTTAGAGTGATTTTCTTGAGAAAATGAATTTATTTCTTTAAAATGTACAAAGGAAAGTATAAACATTTATTCACAAACCAGAAGTTTTCGAAGAATTGCATTGCATTTTTGAATCACAAGGGCGAAAAAATGGATGATGGTAGTGGAAAAATCTCATCAAAGTTTCGACAAATTTATCTTATTTTTGCACGTGTTATATTTTTACAAAAGACCTAAGTTATTTTTGATCCTTTCAAGTAGGAGACATTGTGGCCGCGAACCCCAAGTTCCTAATACTTAGATCAAGAATACTTTCGGATATTACTCCCACTTGGCAAGGAAACATCATCGCAGCGAACGCCGTGCTCCGAGCTACTTAGGAAGTAATAGGTTTCTTTTTGCTTTTAAGGGTTGGTGACAAAGTCACTCTTTTTAGCAATAAGATAAAGATGTCTAACTTTGAATTGATTAGTGGAAATGGAAATATAAAATTTTGATGAAGGGGTGTGATTCAAAAGATGCAAAACAAAGGGTGCTTCTAATAAGGGAATAAATATTTAATAAAGATAAAAGATGTACAATCTTAAAGAAATATTTTTAATATATTTTTTATAAAAATGACCAAGTGTAGATTGCTAAAGATTTCTTCTAATCAAATGTTTTTTTCTTGATAAAATCCTATATTTTGCTATACTAACTTATGAGGCTTTTAATTATTTCTAAAAATATTCCTATATTTTTCTTCTTATAAATTTCTAAGTTTATAGAAAATATGAGAGGAAAGACAAATAGGCATTATTCTAGGGCAAATGGCAAGCATAGAAATAATAATTATGGATCATCATAGGGATTTTATATATATATATATATATATATATATATATATATATATATATATATATATATATATATATATATATATATATATATATATATATATATATATATATATATATATATATATTAATATACTATTATACATGCATAAATGAAAATGCAACTAAGTAAAAAGAAAAAAATTACACTAGAAAGCAATTAAATCTAATCTAAAAAGTAAGTAAATTTTTAAACTAGGCTAAAAAGAAAAAAAATAAAGATAGATATACCCCCCCACACTTGAAATGAACATTGTCCTCAATGTTTTAAGGACAAAGAGAGAAAATATAAGCATGCGGTGATAAACAAAATTATGATAAAACAGTAATATAATCCATCGGTTTACTATTCCGATGATGCTTTTTTAAGTTCATAAGCTCGACCCCTTTTTATCAGTAACAATGGACGGTGAGTGGTATTGTAATGGTCTCTTATCTTTAACAACTCGCCATTCCTTGCCCTTTGGCGTGATCGAGCTCTTAAGATTGATGCAAACGCGACCTCCTGATGTGCCTTTTTTCTTAGGTCCCCTACCCTTTGATTTTTCAATCTTATTATGCTTTTTAGGGTGTACATTTTTTTCAGCACTATGATCTAAGGGCTTTTTAATTAATATTTTTGAGTCCTTGGATTGCAATTTTTCACCCTTTTTGCTATCATTCTTAGGAGTGTTGATTTCATGGCACGGTTTCTTGAGATTTAAGTCTTTAAATTCGACTTTCTTATTTCCAATGTTTAGAGAAAGAGTGCCATTCCTTACATCTATTACTGCACCAGCGGTGGCAAGAAAAGGTCTTCCTAGAATGATTGGAATTTGGTGATCTTCCTCCATCTCAAGGACTACAAAGTCGACTGAGATGATCAATTTCCCGATTTGACAAGGGACATCTTCCATAATACCCATCGGGTATTTAATGGAGCGATCCGCTAGTTGGAGAGAAATAGTGGTGGGTTTCATTTCCCCCACACCTAGTTTCTTACCTGCGAAAGCGGAATGAGGCTCACACTTGCCCCAAGATCTAACAAAGCATTATCAACATTGTATTTACCTATTTTTTAAGGAATAGAGAAAGTGCCGGGATCTTTTAATTTAGGAGGAAGTTCTCTTTGTAAAATGGCACTTACTTCTTCTGTTAAAGCAACAGTCTCATGCTCCTCAAGTTTTCTTTTATTTGCAAGAATATCCTTTAAGAACTTAGCATAAGAGGGCATTTGTTGAAGGGCATCGGTAAAAGGTATGTTGATATAAATAGACTTTAAGACTTCTAAAAATTTTGCAAATTGTTTGTCAAGTTTGGCTCTTACCAACCTTTGGGGGTATGGAATTGGAGGGTCAAAATTTCTAGAAATCTTAGGGGATTCTGTCCCATTTTCAACATCTTCATTAGTCTCAACCATTGGTGGGATTGGACTAATGTTCTCCTTACTCGGTTTGATATTTTCCTTAGGAAGGGGATCTACAATTTCTTTTTCACTCCTAGTTTCTACCGCACTAACATGCTCGTCGGGCCTTTGCGATTGACCGGGAAAACTCCCTTGTGGTCTATGCAAGGTGCCGGCTTGTTGAGCTTGTTGATTTTCAAGCATTCTATTGTGGGCGGCTAAATTATCAAATCTACCATTCAACGACCTAATGGATTCCCTTAACTCATTATTGGTCTTTTCTTGCTCGTTCTTACTTTCAATCATAAAATCCATAATGAGGTCCAATTTAGACTTAGGGGGAGGGAAAGCACTAGAATTGCCATTGAAATTCTTTTGTGTGAATCCCGGAGGTTGTGTAGAAGATTGCGGGTTTAAAATACTGTTATTCTTATAGGAAAAATTAGGGTGATTTCTCCATTCGGGATTGTATGTGTTTGAATACATACCACCATTTTCCCCATAAGAATTAACAAAATTTACTTGATCACTAGAAGTAGTGTCAAGCAATTTGCAACATTCTGTACTATGTGAGTTTGACCCACATAGTTCACAGACAACATTAATGTTGGCCACGGGATTTACATTAAATTTTTCAAACTTTTTAAGAAGCATATCAACTTTAGAAGACAAGGTAGTAATGACATCAATATTGTACTTACCTGGAATCCCCTGCGGTTGTTCCCTCTCATTGAACCATTGATAGTGATTCAGGGCTATGTTCTCTATCAAGTCGTATGCTTCATCCACCGTTTTATTCATCAGTGCACCTCCTGCAGCGGCATCAATTGTCTCCCTTGTTCTATATGTGAGACCATTATAGAAAGTGTGCACAATTAACCACTTTTCAAACCCATGGTGAGGGCACGTCCTTAGGAGCTCTTTGAATCGCTCCCAAGCATCATACAATGATTCGCTTCCTGTTTGGCTAAAATTTGTAATCTTCATCCGAACTTGAGCGGTCTTGCTCGGAGGGAAGAAACGTCCAAGGAATGCTTCTTGAATTTGGTCCCAAGTTGTAAAAGAGTTGGGTGGGTTTGAAATTAACCCTTTGTTTCGCCTTATCCCTTAGAGAAAAAGGAAAAAGGTGCATCCGAATCGCTTCCGGGGTAACATCTTGAATACGTGTGGTATCACAATATTCAAGGAATGTTTGGAGAAAAACACTTGAAGAAAGATTAAACGCAACAATTTATCGGAAGTAGAGAGCAAAACAATATAAAACAGAAATAACAAAATAAAAATAAATAAAAATTCTGAAGTAAAGACAAATTTTTTTAAAAAAGTAAACCGTTGTCCCCGGCAACGGCGCCAAAAATTTGTTCGGTCGAAACCTAACGGTTTATTTATATCCGCAAGCGCACGGGCTATTGTAATATAGCGGGTGCAAGTACGAGTCGATCCCACAGAGACAGGGTTTACTTTAGGGAATATTTTTGTCTTTAGAAATTATAGAAAAGATTGGGGGGAGATAAAGTTTGTTTTTAGAAAATAGAAAGAACATAAACAGAAAATACTTTAATTAAATTCTTATAAAACGAAGCATTCTCGGAATTGAAAATCATACACATAATCTTGTTCATCAAATCGTCATTGTCTTTGAGATAAAGATTTTCATAAAAATCAAGGATGATACGTTCGGCTTGCACTACTTCTCACGGTCAAGTAAGTAGTGTTGTATTCTTAACTAATTATGTCCTAACTGTTTGAGATTTCCGTTTATGGTGCGCCCGCCCTGTTAAAAACGGGCATTCCAGCTTATCTCTAGCTGACCATAATTAGTAAGAACCCTTTAAGAACGAGAGTCGACATATTTTCCATCAAAGGAACATCCCTAGGCCGTTGAACTACTTTCGTGATCAATGGAACCTAGTTTCTTTATATGGTTCCGTCAATCGAGATTCTCCGCTAGGTACTTCTCTCAATTGACTGAATCATACAATTTGGATGTCTCCAAAATGTAAGGCATTTAGAGAATAACATAAAGAAATTGTTTAGATGAAGATAGAAGACAAGACTTTTCATTTTTAGATGATGAACATGTATGTTTTTGAGTTTCCAACCCCAAGAATAAGGGGGATTTACTCACTAGCCATCTATAACATATAAGCAATTAAAATAAGAGATAGAGTAAGAAGAACTTATGATGAAAGTAGAAGGCAAATGCTGGAAATAATGCTTCACTTTATTGCTTTTCTCCAAAGTAACTCCAAGAACAAACTATGAACTTTGATCTTCAAATCTCTTTGGAAATTGTTATCACAAGTATTTGTGTTTTCTATACTATGAAGTATCAGTAATTTCTCTCTAAAATTCGGTATCTAAGACTGATTACAAGGGTCCTATTTATAATTGGGAGGAGACTCTTCAAGAAGGTGCCAACAAAAGGTGCCTTTACATCTGCAGTCACGATTATGCACGGCCGTGTCAAGGATTTTGCACGGTCGTGCACCCTTGGCGCCAAAATTGAATTTGAATTGGGGAGACTTGCATGGCCGCTTCGAAACTAGATGCACGGCCGCTCCGAGGTTGGCACGGCCAGGCCACTTTCTTGCTCGGCCACTCCATGGATTTGGGGCCAAAGATGGCCGGCCATGGCCTATGATGCACGGCCGCTCCAGACTTTGCTGCACGGCCACTCCTCCTGGGTTTCAGCTTGTGTGTTCATTTTGCTTGGTGCTCCTCCGATCTGAGGCGCCACACGTCCTTCGAACTCTCTTTCAAAATGCGCGAAATGACGTTTGGCCTCCAAACGCTCATCTTCAAACTAAAAGCTGCCATTTGACACATAAAATCATTTAATACGTTTTTATCCGTAAAAATCGTTAACAATGACTCGCCCGGTTCAAAACCGGAGTTTGTCCTTCGAACTCTCTTTCAAAAGCTCAAAATCGACGTTTGCCACGCAAACGCTCATTTAAAACTCAAAACCGACGTTTGTCATTCAAACGCTCGTCTTTTCAAACAAGATCGCCTAATCAACGTTTGACATTCAAACCAAGATTAAGCTTGTCATTCAAGCCCCCATTTCAAAACACACACACACACACACGTTTTCGAGAAAGGTAGAAAGACTCGTCATGTGAGGCGTTTCGGGTGATCTCGTAATACTCTTCCCGAAACATAACGTGACCTCCGAACCTAACAATCTCTGGTACTCAAAGATTTTTACTCGTTTTTGCTACCAATAAAAATGATCCCCTGTTTTCAAAGCCTTTTCCTAAGTTTTTGCTACCAATAAAAACGACACCTTTTCACAATAGCCGTTTCTCAACGTTTGGGCTCAAAATATAAAAAACCGCGTGGCGACTCCTCATTTTCCTTCCCATGAAGCGAGGTCTCAGACACCAACCCCCCGCGAAAGACAACCGCGTTTCGCGTCCGCGCGAAATCTCGGATAATTTCAGTTGGCGACTCTGCTGGGGATAGTGATACTTTTTTCAAAACTACCGTTGTTTTCTAAAAAGCCTTCCGTGGGTCAAACTTTTGTTTACCCTTCCTCGTTTTCGTGTGTGTGTGTTCCTTTAAACCTCGAACGGTTTTTTTTCAAAAGGCATTACATTGTCAACTTTTCAAAATCATACCATGTTTGTGCATCCCCATTCATGTTTGATTTTCATTGCTGTCTTTTGAACTGCGCATCATAATGCTTTAAGACACATTCTGAAAAATCTCTGTTTTACTCAGAAAAGGAATTTTAGTGACCGCACACTACTCACACTTGCTGCCTCGGAACACCGCACTTCACGTGCACTTGCTGCCTCGGTACACTGCACACTACAACCCGTAACCCGGGATGGCCTTATCAGTTGCACACCAATTGGCCTGCCAGATGCCTTTCGGGGGCACACGGGGTCGTCCCAAACATCCCATCCTAGCCCGTGTAAGCTATGCACTCTTTGTGTCACACTTTGTCCAAGACCCCGGTTGGTTTTTGGCTTAGCTCGTGTCATAAAGCCTAAGTGTATGTTTTTTACGCCGGGCCCCGCCCCGAGTCAAGCTCGAGAGGTTGAGACCGAAGGTCGTTCCCGACCAGAAGTCTCGAGCTCTTCAGCCTTGACTTTGACGCGGAGCTCTGCCGAAAAATATACCCGAATGTTCAATGTGACACCGTGTCACCAAACACCGTATGCACCGTGCCAGCCACAACTCGGCCAACGCCAAAAGCTAAGGTCCCTCGCGCAAGCGAGTCAGGAGAGGTCAAGCCGAAATTTTGGCACGATCCCCGCCTTAACTTAAGGACGTTGACTTCGACTGTGGCCCGTGCGTCACATACGTTGAAAGTTTGCGTGATCAGCTAGCCTTAAGTTCACTTTTTCCTTTGTCGGTGGAACTCACTTGCCTTATAAGACCTCGCTCGGGATAGTCCGTCCTGAGAAAGATGATCTACAATGGAAACGAGGGGCTTATAAGCGTAGTGACGAGATCCACTTATTAGAGCTCTAGGATTAGTTGCGAAAAAGAAGACCCGCTATTTTCCAACCGATTAGGACTCTGAGAAAACACGCTTTAAGTAAACATTAATCGGTAACTGCACATTGCACAAGCCCGAAACCTTGATCCAAATCCTCCCTTTCAGATTTCCGGGTCAGCGCCTTGCCAGGATCACCGTTACGGCAGCGTCAGACAGTTCTTCGGTTCCCTCAGTTCCCTCAGCCAGAATTTCCGACATGTCTAGCTCACCGAGAAATCGTGACGGGGAAGGACCCCCACCACCGACAACAGATATGACTTTGGAAGAAGCCATCCGGGCTTGTGAGGTTCACAAGAGGCGGAAAGAAGATCGGCGAGAATTTCGTGGTACAACTTCGAATGAGCGTGGTATAGCGGCTATTCCCCGGTCGAGACGGTACTTTAGTCCTGGTCGAGGATGACGATTCCCGAAACCAGTTCACCAAACCTTCAACCGGGTTCCTCCCCCGCCAACTTACGGGATGACTTCTAACCAAGGAAGCAGTAGGCCTAGGCTTCACATTGCCATCTCCCGGGGCAACCACTGTCATATTTGGCCGGCCAGTGCTACTCCTATCACTCAATACCACCGGCGCACCGTTGGACCATCTCGAGCAGATGCAAATATCCTTCAATATCCTCCGGGTTCACCCCATTGCCTATACACGAATCCCAAAACACCGGGGACAAACCCCGATGGCGGTTCGAAAAGGCCCCCATATATCCACATATATCAAGCCTTCCACCTCCAATCACTACCGCTCACGTGGTAGCACCGGCGCCGAGCCTCACAGTCCACCATTGGACCCAACCTTGGCCTGGATAATCGAACGGATGAAAGACCTGAAAGCCACCACGAGCAGGCTCAAAGCAGGAAACGCTCAAATCCACGAGATCCGGGAATGGTCACGCCTCTCCTGCCAAGTTCGAACGCCGGAGATGGACCGATTCGACGGAACCGAATGTCCTCAAATGCACATCGACACCTACGTTCTCGGCATGAGAGCGAAAGGAGCAACCCTCCGACAAATGGCCGACCACTTCCAGCATACGCTCAAGAGTTCGGCGTTACGATGGTTTCGAGGGTCAAGCTGCGGATCGCCACACAGGATCGGATTAGTAACATCTTCTGGAACGGTACCGATCCAACTTAGAGTGGGAAATAAGTCGTGAGGACTTAATCACCACTGAGCAGAAAGCGGACGAAAGCATCGGAGAATTCTACAAAAGGTGGAGCTGGAAACTCTCCGAGATCATGGAGCCCCTCTCCAAGGATGAACAGATGCGGATCTTCAAGTCACGCTTTAAGACAGTCCATCAGAACTCTCATCAGTCACCATTTCTTCCCAGATCTCCGGGCCATGGTAAATGCCGGCTCACAGTTCGAGAAGGATCTCAAGGAGAAGTTGGCTACGGCACAGCCATACAGATACCGCTCGGCAGTTGCATTCAATCCCGTACCGGCCCCCGGCAAAGGGAAAGATACGTCTGTCAATTACATCCATCAGGGACAACAGTCGGGCAACAGAAACCCAGTCCCACAAAGCAACAACTCCACCTCGAAGCAGTCTACCGTGCACTTCGACAAGTTGGATATGCCACTGAGCAAGATGCTAGAAGGGTTAATCAAGGAAGGTCTCCTTAAACCCGTTGCCAATTACAAACCCAAGAATCCCGTAGTCAACGCTAACAAGAGCAAGCACTGCGCCTTCCATCAGTATCACGGCCATACCACCGACAACTGCGTGGGGTTACGATACGAAATCCAGAACTTGATAGACGAAGGCAAATTGGATCGCCCCCGTGGGCCCAATACAGTCGTAAACCCTTTTCCGAACAATAACAACGTGAATTCCATTGAGTGGGTGCCCAAGAAGATTGCCACAGAACCAGTTTCTCTGCCTCTTCCAGCCGGGTCCTCCTCTAATGTCCACATCAGTTACGATGTTTGTGGATTTCCGCCTTTGCTTGGAGCACGAGTCCCAAGCAGGTCAGGAGTAATCCTCCGCAAAAGCAGAAGAAGAAGTCCTCTCACCGGCATCGAGAGAAAGATACGAAGCCGGAGACACCGGTGTGGGTACACTCGGAGAGCCTTCGGGAGGTTCGACTACTACGCCTTGTACTCCAGGCAGTCCTCTCTTCCTCCAGGCCATGCGGCTTTAGAGCAAGCGGGGTGGGAAAGCCGAAAAGTCCTGGCGACAATAGAGCTCGGACCTTGGGACCTTTGGAATACCTCGGATCTTGGTAATCTTCTTGCCGGTCGGGAAGCATAACCCCGCGGGATCAGCCAATATTCAATTTGTCCAACTTAGAGCGCCGGACGGCAAAGGAAGATCAAAGTCGGCTTGGCACTCGCACTCGATCAACGTGCTAACCAAGGGCGGCAATCACCACAAACAACCTCAACACAATCCCGAGGCTCCGGAAAGGCTTTACCTCGCAAGAGGAAGACAGGAAACGGATGGGTGGATGACTCTCCTTCTCCGGATAGAGATCGGATCTACGATTCCCGGCGTATGGCGGTATGATCACTTTCTCGTGATGAAGACTTACCGAGAGATGCCTCGAGGCACAACGAAGCTCTGTACATCACTCTCAAGCTCAACACCATAACACTCCTGGAGTATTGGTAGACAACGGGTCATCCGTTAATGTTCTCCCTCTCGGCATGATGCGAGCCCTCCGCATCAACGAAAGCCACACGATTCCGTCGGCTCGGACTATCGAGGCCTACGACGGCACGTCTCATCCCATCACGGGGACGGTGACTCTGGAACTCTGGTTCAAAACCCAAATGGTGCTAGTAAAATTCCATGTGATGGACATTCCATCCGAATTCACAGCTCTGTTAGGACGCCCTTGGCTGCATCACATGAAAGCCATAGCCTCCACTCTCCATCAATGCGTTAAGTTCATTAACCGGTAGGGAGATCTTGAAGTCATTAGAGGGGACAGTTTCCTCATTGGAAACGAAGGCGAGACAGTAGCAAAGCGTGCCCGCACCTGTGCACGGGGCTACCTCCTTCAAATCAACCAAGGGACTACGGGGCAAATCTCATCGAGAATCCCTCGTAGTTCGGAGATGCTAACTATGTAAACGTACTCGAGTAGGCAGACCCTGAAGTAGTCCGATACATCAAGTTCAACTGTCGTTTCCAACATTTGGAGCGTATTGGAAAGAAACACCGAGCATCGCCATGATGCGGGCACGCAAACCCCGGTCTCCAATCGGAGATTCGTCGGCATTCTTCAAACCAACTCTTCCGTTCCCGCCAGGCGAAGAGATCTTCGTGATAAAGGTCAACAAGCACCGTCATTCTCGGGATGAATGCATGGAAGTCGTGTGGGATGTCCTCCACGAGGAACTACCCGCTGCACCCCACTTCTCCAATGAAGGGCATGATGTTTTCCTAGCAGCTCCAGCAACGCACCCGGATGCAATACGTCCCTACGTTTGGGTTGAGCCGTCAGATGACGACGAATCAGGACTCTCCAGAGTCGAGGATGCGGCAGACCCGCTGGCAGATCTCTGCATTCACATTCTCAGTTTCGAGGACGGCACCCATTCTGATCAGGTCACCTATGACCAAGGCTCCAATACCATGGAAATTGTCAAGCTCAACGTCCAGTACAGGCGGCTATCCGACAATTTGAAGCAACTGGTTCACACGAAAAAGAATCCCTCTGATCAAGTGATCGACGATGACTTCGTCAACATCATCTATTCCAGGTATCCTGATGAGGCCAAGGATCCGGTCCTTATTGTTAGATTCTGCAATGCCAAAGTCACCCTCGACGACTGCCTGCTCATGGTAAATGAGGCCCTGGCCAAGCGAGCTCAGAGCTCATCATTACTTCCGAGTACCAGCCCCAGTGGCAACCGGCCCGTGCCGTCAGTCAAGCTTATACCCTCAAACGCCGCCAAGGCCAAGGGCAACAGCGAAGGAGACCAAGCTCCTCACCCTACTATGAGTCAGATAAACCTCGGGAACGCTTCCGGCACCCCGAAAACATATGTGAAGGTTTTCCCCGCAAGGCAGAGTCAGCTTCCGACGTTGGAAACGACCACCTCAGCATCAACATGCTCCAGTTCGATTCTGCTCCCAGTCGTCACGGCCCCGAATTCAGACATCCCGCGGTATGGGCGCTAGCTCGATAGACTTGGCGATCAAGCGAGATCACGAGACTGTCAAGATTGCATTCAACACCAGTGGGGTCAATCAAGCAGATATGGGCAAATTTCTTGGTAATCGAGATCAAGGAAGGCCGCATGGAATGTCCCAGCCCGACTTCCTTCGTTAACGTAATCCAAGTGTTTCCGCCATTCGGCGATTTGAATGTGATCACGGTTCTGGACACTAGTCAAACGACGCTCACCTACGGAGACTGTTTAGCTCTCGCAAGGAAAGCCCTCATGGAACTAGCCGCTCAAGAAAGCCGTCACTGGGACGAAAACCAAGCTCAAAAGACCGACAGGGACCGAGCCCTTAGAGTGTCACAGGCAGCTTCAGACAGAAAGCTAGAGGCCACTCTAGACCAGTTCGACCTCAGGGGTTTTGCTCACGACAACTTCCTCGACTATCGTCTGTTCTCATCTAACCCCCTCTGCCACACGAGGGTGGTCAACGGTCCCGATGACCTAGGAGATGGAACGACACAGCAGAACGAATCCCAGCGCTTACCTCCTCGAGGAAAGCAAGTTCTCTGTGAAAGCGATGACGAAGACGATGAAACCATTCTCTTCCAAGCCGGGCATGAAGTTAACAAAACCGGACTCCCAAGGGTCCTGGGAGGATGGGAACGGATCATTTCAGCACTCAAATTGAAAGGCCAACTTAGAGAGGAAGGTCTATTTAAAAACAAGAGGAAGATGGAAATTCGTCTCGAGCAAATATTCAGGGAAATTCCACAGACCGCGGCATTCGTTTACAGAAACGATTAACTGGGACAGCAACCAGTCACATGGGCAGATGTTCGAGAAGTCGTGTACTCACCTTCTGACATACCCGGCACTCAGATAAAACAGAGGAAAAACTCTCCCCGATGGAGGTTTATCTAGACTGCCGCATGCAGTTCAAAGAAGCACTGGCTATTCTCACGTGGGAAGAGACGCAGGCACTAACTCTCGACGCAGGCTCCGCTGCAAGAAAGTTGATCTGGGTCAAGAGCGGAGGAAAAATGGCAAACCATGAGTATCGCCAGACCCAACTCCAGAATGCCTTGAGTATGCTCAGCAAGAAGGAGAGGAATGCGATATACTGTGAAGAGATCAAGGAGACCGTTCGCTTGAGCCGAGAACTCTCCAACCTCCCCCGGAGGGTCAGCAACGCACTGTTCAGTTTAGGCAACCACTGTTGTGCACTGACGTTCGAACAGCTGCGGCAATCCGTAAACTACCTCCCCGCGGAGGCACCCAAGCCGCATCCCGGGACGTAATCCGTCAAGCCGCCAAGCTCCACGGAATACATCTACGACCAATGAGTTGAGGGAAGACATATGGCCCTATGCCACGAGGAATCCTCCTCTAACTATGGCTCAACTCGAGCGGCCTGTTCGAAGGGACCCAACCTGATGTCAGCGTTCTAACTCGATCGGGTCAAATCCATGCATTACCACCTAAGGCCACTAAAAAGCCTGCGGAGCCAGAACTGCAACCCAGTCTGCCCGAAGACACAAGTTCCGTAAAAGAGGACCCGATCCTCACTCAGCTCAAGCAGACCCAGGCGAACATTTCCCTTTGGTCTCTGCTCACCTCTTCATATCCTCACAAGCTCAAGCTAGAGGAAAGCCTGGCCCGTACCATGGTCCCCGTGGACGCAACCCCAGACGAAGTTATTCAGATGATCGACAATATCCACTATGGCAACATTATCACCTTCACAGATTTGGACCTTCCAAAATTTGGGGCTGATCACAATGAGCCACTCTACATCACAGTCCAGCTGGACGAGCGTCGCCTTCCCCGTGTGTTGGTAGACGGAGGTTCTGGAATGAATGTCTTGCCCGCCAAGATGATGGACCTGCTTGACATCAAGCCCACAGATCTGAAGCCTTCAGTCCACACTGTCAAGGCCTATGACTCTACTTCCCGTACTATTCTCGGGGTTGCTACTCTTAATATTTGGTTCGGCAAGCGGATGATTCCCACTGAATTCCAAGTGTTGGACATTCCAATCACTTTCACAGCCATCCTGGGGCGTCCCTGGATGCATCAAATCAATGGCATGGCATCCACCCTTCATCAGTGCCTCAAGTTCAAGCAAGGCAACGAGCTCACCACAGTCTACGGCGACAGTGTCACCATCGAGGGGACCAGCACCAACGACATTCCAGTGTTAGAAATCAAGCATAGTGATGACATGGCATTAACTGGATTCACTCTGGAGACCTCCAAGATCCAAATATGCAACGTGGACCTTCCACTGGCTCACGACAAGATTCCTCCTGCCATGAAGATGATGAAACTCATGAACTTCATCCCAGGACTGGGCTTGGCAAAAGGTTACAAGGCCAACACCAAGTCATCGAAGTCAAGGAACACACCACGGTCCAGGGGCTTGGCTACGTGCCAACACCAGCTGACATCAGGGAGAACAAAAGGCTCTCCCGCACCAAGGCAGCAGCCCGCAAAAGGGGAACCTCCGACGGCACACCCAACCTCCGACCTTACAGTTTCGACCTCGCTCATTACTTTACCAAGGGAACCAACAGCAGAACTGAGGGGACCGATATGGGAACCAACAGCAGACCTGAGGGGACCGACAAAGGAACCGACAGCAGAACTGAGGGGACCGACAAGGGAACCGACAATGTAACCGAGGGACCAGCCAGAATCGGGGGGACCAAGCGAACCGGCAGCAGAACCGAGGGGACCGACAAGAGAACCGATGAAATTGAGAAAGAAGCGGGGATAGTCGGCACGAGACTACGAAAGGATGGAACAATAGCACGGGACCTCAAGCGTTTGAGAGGACTTAAAGCTAATCCGATAAGGGGAGCGTTCTCGACATTACAGCTCTCTACCTGGACCAACTGCCACCACAGTCCAGCACGAGTACACATTCAAGGGAATCCCAGATGCGGAAGAGCAACTCAAGGTACTCTCCACGGGAAACAGACTGTTCGGATCAATCGCCGAGGACACATTCGAGACAAGAATCCCCTAAAGGTATGAACCGGGAATTCATAGAAGATGCTCTCGGTGGACCAAATCTACAGTCTTTTGAAGAAGTCATGGAGGTGCGTAACCCGATTGACTGGGCTCGAAAACAAAGATGATTGCCATGGTTGGGATAGCGAAGCCAAGCCTCTCGATCCTCGCACCCTCATCAAGCATCCAAGAATGCCACCGAAGAATTGGGTAACCTTCACCGACCAAGGGCAAGCCGCCCAAAACCGGGAAGACAAGCCGGGCTCGCACCCACATCTCCCTAAACCCGGTCTCAAACCCTCCGAGTCGCCCTTTCGTCGAGTCCATCCCTCCGAGTCATCCAATGGCCTTACGCCTGAGGACCATGATAATGTAGCCAACCATGTATTCCCGTTCTTGCTTAATGAAAAGTCTGACCTTTCGGAGTATCCCCTCATTGCCACTTTAACAACTGATAAGTTAACAAACAACTTAAAAGACGTTAATAATTCAATTGATAAAGAAGCGCATACATTAAATGAACAATACATTAGAGAAGTTCTCGAGCGTGTAGTTGACCAAGAGGACAACCGGGTCCAAGCCGCCGAAGAGGTTATGACCAAAGTGAACACAGGGGTCGGCAAGAGCCTAAAGAGACACAAGTGGGCGCTTCTTCGCCGATGCAAAAAAGAAGCCACGATAAGCCTCCTTCGGGAGTATGTTGACGTGTTCGCCCGGTCATACCAGACATGCCAGGACTCGATCCCTCGATCGTAGAGCACAAAATTCCCACGGATCCCGAATCCAAGCCTGTCAAATAAAAGCCGCGCAAGATCAAGCCAGAGTGGTCCTTGCAAGTTAAAGAAGAAATTGAGAAAATGCTCCGAGTCGGTTTCATCGAGTGATTGAGTACCCGACTTGGCTCTCCAACATCGTGACGGTCACCAAGGCCAATGGAAAGGTCGAGATCTTTGCGTGGATTTCCGGGATCTCAATAAGGTCGGCCCTAAAGATGATTTCCCACGCCTAACATCGACATGCCGGTCGACACCACGGCAAATTTGAAGTAAAGTCCTTCGTGTACGGGTTCGCTGGATACAACCAGATCAAGATGTCCGAGGAGGATCAAGCCAAAACTGCCTTCACCACTCCGTGGGGACATACTGCTACACGATCATGCCGTTCGGTCTGAAGAACGCTGGGGCTACTTACCAGTGGGCTGCAACAGCCCTCTTCCATGACATGATTCACAAAGAAATCGAAGTATATTTCGATGACATGATCATCCACTCCAGAAGATCAGACATGCAGCATTTGACAGATCTGAGAAAGTTCTTCAACAGACTCAGAAAACACTCCATGAGGTTGAACCCGGCGAAGTGCACCTTCGGCGTCAAACGCGGCAAGGTACTGGGGTTCATGGTTACAGAAAAGGGTATCGAAGCCGATCCCAAGAAAATCAAGGCCATCATCGACATGAAGCCGCCTCAGACTCTGACAGAAGTGAAGAGTTTCATGGGAAAACTTCAGTACATCAGTCGCTTCATCAACCAGTTGACATCTCTCTACGAGCCAATGTTCAAACTGATGAAGAAGAATGCCGACATCAACTGTGTTAGTGTAATCTGCAGGTGATATCGTAGATGATTTCCCAAGTGATATCGCAGATGATATCCTGGACTGAAAATTATATAGTTGTATATTTCTTGTTTATTATTTAATGGACTAACGTGCTAATATGGTCTGTATAGTCTATGGTTTATGGTTGTATTTCAGGGTGCAATAGCATCAAAGAAGGAGCTAGACACATGTGGAAATTGGAAGAAATGAATTAATACATTTTATGTATTAATTCGTAATTTTGGCATTCAACAACAACATGTATGTGGACTTTGTCAAAGGTTGTTGCTGAGTTATAGAAGAGGTACAAGGATGATAAAGCAAGGGAGTACAAGGCGTGGAAGCATGGCTTGAGGATTCAACAACTCGGTTGCTACAAAATAGGAAGTGGGAGCTAGAATTGTGGAAACAAATTAACCCACTCTCCCTACACTTCCTCCACGTGCAAGACCAGCCCCAAGGCTGTTATTGGAGTAGCCTTCAAGTATTTGAAGACTATAAATAAGCTTGGAAGGTTTATTTGAAGATATGCCAATTATTTCACATTCACACCTTCGAAAAGCTTAGAGATAGAGTTCTTTGTTTGGTTCTTTTTAAATCCTTTCTCCCTTGTAATTTCGCACTTGATTACTTTGGTATCAAGGTGTGTGAAGGCTAGGATAGGATTCCGTTCTTTATCTCTTGTTCCATAGAGCTCAAAATAGATATAGCTATAGGGAACTTTCGGCTTTGTAAATTCATTCATAGTGATTATAAAGTCTTGCCTAAGAGGCACTCTCAAGTTATATTTATATAACTTGAGAAAAACAATTTTGGTGTTTTATTCCGCTGCAAACTCTTTTACAAAATTGTTTTATTTTCGAAGTGTGTGTGTGTGCCATCCCAAGTGCTATCGTTGGTGCTGTTATCACCTTGGATATCACTTGTGATTCAAGCCGTGACAATTTCAATTGGTATCAGAGCCTCTCACTTGACGATACTAAGTGTTTGATCCTCTTTATCATGGCTTTTGATCCTGCAAATCCAAACCAAAAACGTCTTCTGTTTTAGATGGTTCGAATTATGCATATTGGAAAATTCGCCTTCGCTCGCATATCAAATCAATTGATCTTCGAGCATGGCGATCTATAGTTCATGGGTACTCTCTTCCACTCTTACCTCCCGATGAGGATGGTGATGTTCGGAGTTAAACACGAAGGTGAGTGGACGAATGAAGAGATCACTCTAGCTAACTATAATGAGAAAGCTCTTAATGCTATCTTTGAGTGGGTTGACATGCATATTTTTAAACTTATTCAAAATAGTTCCACAGCTCAAGAAGCTTGGGATATTTTACAAAGGTTTTGTGAAGGTGATTCTAGTGTGCGTGAAAACAAACTCGAGAGGTCTTACTTGGCAAATTTGAAAGGTTGAGAATGGGTGAAAGTGATACCATTTCCTCTTATTTTGAAAAACTATTTGACATTGCTAATGAGTGTCAACTTTTAGGTGAACCTTTTACAAACAAACAATTGGTTTCAAAGGCTATTAGAACTCTCCTGAGCGTTTTAATATAAAAGTTTCATCTATAGAAGAGGCTCACAATCTTTCTACAATGGATATCAATTCCTTAATGAGCATTTTAAAAAATTTTGAGTCAAACCTTGCCGAGCAAAGTGAAGCTTCTAAGGGCAAGAGTGTTGCTTTAAAAGTTCAATCCTCTAGTTGTTCAACTAATGAGGATGACTAAATTTTTGAGGAATTAGGTGAAGATGCCGGTGTTGCCTTACTTACCGGGAAATATAACTCAATGGTGAGAAAAATTTAACAAAGAAAATGTGCGAGGTAAAGGCTAAAGAGCAACAAGCCAAGGTGTACAATTCAATGCCCAAGAGGACATTTCCATCTACTCGTAAAGGTGGTCCCATAAGGAGAGCATCATCGGATCAATCCGGATACGATCCAAAATACCTTGAATCAATCCAATGTCATGCTTGCTCTGGATGGGGTCATTACTCAAATGAGTGTGCTAACACTCTAAGGAAGATGGGAAAGAACCTATGGGTTTCTCTCGGTGACAATGAGGATGAGGAGACCAATCAATCAAGATTCGGATCAAACAATGGTGGTCCTGCGCTGACTCGGATTACATCGGTGATACCCCGAGTGACATCCAAAATGGGATAGCACACGAGATATCATCCAACAGTATACAGATTTAAATTTGATAAATGTTTGTTTGTTTTGTGGGTTACGGTAACATGGATGCGGGTTGTTCACAAGATGAGAAGGAGTTCGGCAAGGATGAACTCATTTGTGGTCTTAAGAACCTTTGCAAAGAATTGGTGGATGAATGGAAGAAAGAGAACAAAAAGGTGATCTCTCTGTCCAAAGAGGTTCAAGACCTAGCGATGGCTTGACTAGATTGGAAGTTCAACTCACAAAGAAGGATGTGGAGTGGACAAAGTCAAGAGCAAACTTACTCTTGCCGAGACAACATTCAAGAAACTCAATACGAGTTCTACTAAGTTAGATGCAATTCTTGGGTTGTCCAAACCACTCAAGGCGGTATGGGTTTTCAAGAGTCTTTAAATGCTATTACATCTACTTTGTCTAATACGGAAGATAAGTTAATTTTTGTTAAAGAAAGAGATCATGTTGAACCAATATCTTCGATAAGTCTTCGACAAGGTAAAAATATGTAACTACTTGTTACTCTACTTGGACATTTGAAAAATAATTGTAAAACTCTCTTAAAGAAAGCAGTCAGGTTCTGTGTGATACGAAGTGCTATCTAGCATGTCGAGATATCACCTTTGTCGATCGTAGAAGAAAAATTATCAAAGTAGAAAAGTGTGGAAACCTAAGTCTAATTTGATATGTGATGTTGTATGCACTGCCTTAAAAACTAATGTTGAAGGTTCATGGTATTTTGAGAGTGGTTGTTCTCGTCATATGACTGGAACAAAAATATTTTTAAAGGAATATGAACCTATTCAAGGTGGTAGTGTAACATATGGTGGTGGTGGCAAGAGTAATATAGTAGGAAAAGGCGTATTAAATGTACCTGGATTTCTGCTTTGAAAAATGTTTTGCATGTTGATGGATTGGGTAACTAATTTAATTAGTATTAGCCAACTTTGTGATGACAACCTTGAAGTAAAATTCAATAAAAACACTTGTGAAGTTTTTGTGTACCAATAAGCTGTGTTATGACCGGTACTAGGTCAAGTAATAAGCGTTATCTTGTTGAGGATAAACAAGTGTGTCATTACTGTGAGGGTTGATGATGCTACCTTATGGCATCAAAAGTTGGGTCATGTCCATTTTCGTAACATTGTGAAACTCATTAATCTTTGAAGCTATAAGAGGTATACCTAGTACGGACATTAGTACAAAAATCATATGTGAAGATTTTTTAAAGGTAAACAAACACGTGCTACCCATAGTGCTACCCAACATAATGAGGAGTATTACGGGACAACGCACCGTTTTCAATTAATGCATATGGATTTAATGGGTCCGGTTGAGGTAGGCGGTTTAGGAGGTAAGAAATATACTTTTGTAATAGTTGATGATTTTTCTAGATTTACTTGGGTATATTTTTTAAAAGAAAAATAAGAAACTTTTGAAAAGTTTAAAGTCTTACATGCTAAAATCAAAAACATGTTTTCTCGCTCTTATCATGCGAATAAGGTCGATCATGGAACGGAGTTTGATAATTCATTGTTCTTTACTTTTTGTGAATTAAAAGGAATTAAACATGAGTTTTACGCTCCTAAAACACCTCAACAAAATGGGGTGGTGAAAGGAAAAATAGGACCTTACTTGAGATGGCACGTGTGATGTTGTTTTCAAAAGAGAATTTCAAAAAGATTTTGGAAGTGAGGCCATAAACACGGCTTGTCACACGGCCAATAGGGTTTTTCTAAGACACCGGTACTAGAATGACACCTTATGAAATTTTGAATGGTAGGATACCAAAGGTTCATTATATTCATACATTTGGAGTGTGTGTGTGTTATGTTCTAAATGATCGGGATTACTTAGCTAAATTTGACTCTAAAAGTGATAAGGCTATATTTCTTGGGTATGCTCGGGACGGAGTCGAGCATATAGGGTTTATAACCTTAGGTTAAAAACCATTCAGGAATCAATTAACGTTGTTTTTGATGATTTAGCAAGTGTTACGGGTGATGGAGTACAGGAATCTCCATTAATATTGTTGGAAGAGCTGGAGAATCAAAATCAAGTAAGTGATACCCCAGTCTTTGGCCAAAGTGTTGCCACCGATGGGATAGCATCTCCGGTATCACCCAAGACCAATCCACCAACCGAAAAGGATGAACAGTCGAGATGATGATCATGTGCATGAAGACTTGAGAAGGGATCCACCGGCTAGGATCGAAGAGACCATCCTTCCTCTCAAATTATTGGAGAAGCTAGTGAAGGGGTACAAACAAGGAACAAAGGACATTTTAGTGACCGTGAAATGGCAAGGTATGTGTGTATGTCCACCACATACCACAAGGTAAAATATTCCTGTTTTGTCTCTTCTTTAGAACCCAAAAATATTTACGAAGCTTTAAAAGATAATTTTTGGATACAAGCCATGCAAGAGGAACTTGACCAATTTGCTCGTAATGAAGTTTGGTGTTTAGTACCACGTCCTAGTAATACAAATGTTATTGGTACTAAATGGATTTTCAAAAACAAATCGAGATGAGCAAGGAAATATTGTTAGGAACAAAGCTCGTCTCGTAGCACAAGGTTACACCCAAATTGAAGGTGTTGACTTTGATGAGACCTTTGCTCCCGTTGCTAGAATAGAATCCATAAGACTCCTCTTGGCTATAGCTTGTTTTCTAAAAATTACTTTGTTTCAAATGGATGTTAAAGCCGCCTTTTTAAATGGTTATTTAAAAGAAGAAGTTTTTGTTGAACAACCAAAAGGATTTGAAGATCCTAATCTACCAAACCATGTATATAGACTTGATAAAGCTTTATATGGCTTGAAACAAGCTCCACGTGCATGGTATGGTCGCTTAACCTCTTTCTTACTTGAATATGGATTCACAAGAGGTGAAGCGAGATAGGACCTTATTTATCCTAAGGCATGGCAAAGAAATAGTCATTGTTCAAATCTATGTTGATGACATAGTCTATGGCTCTACTTCTCAAACGTGTTTAAAAGATTTTGTAGAGGCTATGACATCAACATTTGAAATGAGCATGATTGGAGAGTTAACATTCTTTCTAGGCTTGCAGGTGAAACAATCAAATGAAGGAATATTCATTTCACAAAGCAAGTATGCAAAGAGCCTAGTCAAAAGGTTTGGGTTGGAAGGAGCAAAAAGTTCAAAAATCCCCATGTGTTCTTCTCTCAAACTTGGTAGAGATCAAGTAGGTGAGGATGTTGATCCTACTCTTTATCGTTCAATGATAGGTAGCCTTCTCTATCTCACTTCTAGTCGTCCACGATATCATGTTCGGCGTGTGTGTTTGTGCACGTTATCAAGCCAATCCTAAAGTCTCTCACCTTAATTCTGTCAAAAAGATAATTAAATATGTTTCAGGAACAAGTGAATTAGGGATTTGGTTTAGTAAGGATACTAATACCAATTTGGTTGGCTTTAGTGACTCGGATTGGGCAGGGGATATGGATGATAGGAAGAGTACTAGTGGGGGGTGTTTTTACTTGGGCAACAATTTAGTTTCATGGTATAGTCGTAAACAAAATTGTGTTTCTCTCTCCACAGCTGAGTCTGAGTATGTGGCAGCTGGTAGTTGTTGTTCACAACTTATTTGGCTAAAACATATGTTAGATGACTATGGCCTAGAGAGTAATTCTTTGACTATGTATTGTGATAACCTGAGTATACGTCATCATTTTCTTAGAGATATGGTAGATAAAGGCCTAATCAATATTGATCATATTGATACTAAGTATCAACTGGCTGACATCTTTACCAAGGCCTTAGACCACGAGAGATTTTCTAGTTTGAAAAGATCTCTTGGTATTTGTAATCTCTGAGTCTGTTCGTCTGTGCTACCCCAGGTGATGTTATCACTCAGGGTAACACTTGTATATTAGTGTATTTTTTTTGTTATTTATTTAAAAAAAAAATAAATACTTTATTATTTGTTTATTCTAGCTAGCTTAGTTCTAGCTGTGGCACATGCTGACCTTTTTGTTATGGTAGGTTATTATTTAGGTTAGCACGTCTGATATCATTCCCCTTCATATGCTTAAAGTGACAAAGTCACTAATCTTTTCTTTTTGATAAATAAAAGGCATTTTTTCATACTTTTCTCTCGAGCTCGGGGCACGGTGTTCGCTGCAACGATGTACTCTTGCCAATGAGAAGGTATGAGGTGATTTATGCTGAGTATTAGGGACATGGAGTTCGCTACTACAGTGTACCCTACTTGAAAGGCATAGATCACTTGGTCTCTACACTTGAAATATAACTTGAAGCACGGAGCTCGTTACTACATTGCTTTCTTGTTTAAAGAAGTGTATTGAGACGTGTTTAACAAGCAATGTACTTAAAAAATTATATATAGGCATATAATGCCTAAAGTGCATGAAAAATGCTCGGCTTGTTATGCCTCAAGTGTTTGAAGCGAAAAAATATTTATCAAGGGGTTTTATATCATATGTGTTATCCTACGTGTTACCATCATTGCCTTAACACATTAGTGTGTGCTATATTAGTTTTTTATTTTTTTTTATTTTTTTTGAAATATGGTTGATTAATTTCTCAAAATCTGAAAGTCTTTTTAAATTAAAGAGTTTACGATTTTGAAAACGTCTTCAACAAGTTTCCTTTATTTTTGGTAAACTTAATTAAGTAACTAACCCTTATTTATTTAATTTGTGCATATAATGTTTTGGGCTTAGTTACAAATTATTTAGTTTACTTATTTTTTGTTTTTTACGTTTTTACTTAAAAAAAAAAAAAAAATTTATTTTTTTAAAATGTTGCAACCGTGTTTTTAAGTTGTTTGGGGGTTTTATTTTAAAGGTGTGGTTAGGGTTAGTGTTTAAATATGTGGATAGGGTTAAAGGAGAGAATAAATAGGAGTAGATTAGATAGGTTCTTAAGATGTCAAATCAAATTAAGAGTTTGTTCCCCATTTAATCTTTTATTTTCTATTTTCTCTCAACCTCCTCCGTCTCTCTCTCTATACGTTACCCTCACCTCTCTCTAAAACCCTCCTTCCAGCGTCTTCTTCTCTCCCAAAAATTCTAGGTCAAAAATACGTTCCAAAAATTCCCTCAAATCTCCATGGCATCTCCATCCAAGACCAATACCGAACCTTCCCACACGGATCAAATGGACATCTCACCTAGCATTGCTCCTTCCGTGGCATCTCGCGTGGCCATGGAAACTTCCCCAATGATCACTCCAAGCTCTTCTCCACCAACAATGGCGATTGTTCCTACCTCTGGCCCCATTACCTCATTTGATCAAGGCATTCCTAAGGTGACTCTCATCCCTACCGAGCCAAAAAGGAAGAGGAAAGCCCCAGCGCCAATTTGTCTCCCCAAATCGCAAAAGGAGGTCTTCCAACCGCATTAGATCAATCGGGTCCAAGGCAACTTCAAATACCTCTCTTGATCCAGGTTGAAGTCTCGAAAGCTCTATTGATGTGTCCTCACCCCATGTGAGTGATGAGAACTTTGAAGCAAACAAGGAAAAGGAGCCTTACGTGGACTCATTTGATGCTTGGGTAGATGGTGATGAAGAGGAGACTCTCTCGATTATCGAGAAAAAGAAGGCGAAGGGCAAAGCGTGAGTGCTACCGGAAGTGCTAGCAAGAAGAGGATATCATACGAGGTAACACTTGCCCCCTCTTACGTTCCTAAACATTCCTCTAGTGATAATTACGGTGATGAGGTTACTCAGGCGAAGAGGATAAAGCTTTTCCAAAACCTTTTCTTACTTTGGAGTATTATAAAAAGGAAAATATGGAACTTTGGTTGAATAGTCTAAGTAAGAGAATTTTAAAAGAAGCACATTGATGAGGGTCGGTTGGAAAAGGAAGGAGTGGTTCGGTTTTTAAAGGACGGGAATTTTATTAATGCTAATAATCATGCATCGGTTTTTGTTGAGAGTGTTATTCGCAATTTCTTTGCCAATTTGCATGCTCATTTGGATGATGAAGGGTCTGCTAAATATGGAAAAGTGTTTGTTAGGGGAAGAGTCTATTCTTTTACTCACATACGATTAACAAAGTTTTAGGCCTCCCTAATGTAGATGATGAGAGCATTAGGGTCAATAGAGATGAAATGGTAAAATTGCTCACTCACTGACAAGCTGCGAGTCTTGGCCTTTGAAAGAGAAACTTCATGCTTCTAGATTATCTTCTCTCTATTACGTACTACCTGGCTGTGCATCTTCAATTGGCTTCCTACAACTAATGAACCTATTGTGACATTGGAGCATGCGAATGTGTTGTATAGATTGGGTAAAAATTTAAGGATTAACTTTGGAAGATTAGTGTTTAAACATAGCTTGCTTCCGTGGGGTAGAAAAAAGGAAGTGAACATTAGCTTTTTCCCCTATCCTTCTCTAATCTTCAAAGTTTTGGTATTTCAATCCTTGCCCATTGAAGCCTCGATGTTTTTACCACTTGAACACAGTACTATACCGTTGATCAACAAGCTGAAAAAGGGTAAAAGGTATACTAAAGATCTTCATTGGAACAAATCGATGAAACAACCCCTGCTCCTCCCGGTGCTATCTCACGTGATACCCCAAGTGCTTCCCCGGTGTTACCCCTCATACCTTTGCGGGAAGCGATGCTGCAAGTATTACGCACAACATGATGAATCTTTTGGGCAACTACGGACCATCAATCCCAAAGGCTACGGTTCTCAACTTCCTGCACAAACGATCAAGTGCAATAGGAGAACTTCTTTGAGGGATGGGCTAAGCTTAAGCGAGGTAACGAGATGCTTTTATTGATGAAATTTCTTCCCAAACGGGGGAGGATCTGGCTGCTTCTTTGGAACTTACGGAATTTGGTGCTCTTGCGGAGTGCTACCACCGATCTTTGGCCCAAGTGATGGTGGAAGTGATAGGGAAGGAGATCGGGAGGAAGGAGAGGAAGAAGAGGAGTTTGAAGAAGAAGAAAGCTGAACCTTAAGGTTGATAAACACGAAGGTTTATGTTGCCCGCTATCATATGGGTGACTATTTTTGTGGTGGTCCTACAAACAATGTTTTTATTTTGGTGATGTGGTGGTTCCTTAAACAATTTACTTTTATTTTGTTTATATTTGCTAAAACACTTTAGTGGTTTGTTAAATAACTTAATCTGCTAGGATGTTTTTGCTAATTTTGGATGATATTTTGCTACAATGGTTATGGTTTTTAATGGTTACTTAGTTTATTTCGAAAACTTTTTAAAGTTTGAAATAAATTAGTTTATTATGATAAATCATTGTTTAGGATTAGCTCCTTGATTAAGGGAGTTAATTTTTGTGGAGATATTATTTTATGGTCTATGCTCTGTACATTTGTATATAGACTTATCCTACAGACTGAAGACATTAAGTTTGGAAAGAAATATCCAACTAAGGGGGAGATTGTTAGTGTAATGCTGCGGGTGATATCGTAGATGATTTCCCAAGTGATATCGCAGATGATATCACGGAGAAAATTATATAGTTGTATATTTCTTGTTTATTATTTAATGGACTAACGTGCTAATATGGTGCGTATAGTCTATGGTTTATGGTTGTATTTCGAGTGCAATAGCATCAAAGAAGGAGCTAGACACATGTGGAAATTGGAAGAAATGAATTAATACATTTTATGTATTAATTCGTAATTTTGGCATTCAACAACAACATGTATGTGGACTTTGTCAAAGGTTGTTCTTTGAGTTATAGAAGAGGTACATGGATGATAAAGCAAGGGAGTACAAGGCGTGGAAGCATGGCTTGAGGATTCAACAACTCGGTTGCTACAAAATAGGAAGTGGGAGCTAGAATTGTGGAAACAAATTAACCCACTCTCCCTACACTTCCTCCACGTGCAAGACCAGCCCCAAGGCTGTTATTGGAGTAGCCTTCAAGTATTTGAAGACTATAAATAAGCTTGGAAGGTTTATTTGAAGATATGCCAATTATTTCACATTCACACCTTCGAAAAGCTTAGAGATAGAGTTCTTTGTTTGGTTCTTTTTAAATCCTTTCTCCCTTGTAATTTCGCACTTGATTACTTTGGTATCAAGGTGTGTGAAGGCTAGGATAGGATTCCGTTCTTTATCTCTTGTTCCATAGAGCTCAAAATAGATATAGCTATAGGGAACTTTCGGCTTTGTAAATTCATTCATAGTGATTATAAAGTCTTGCCTAAGAGGCACTCTCAAGTTATATTTATATAACTTGAGAAAAACAATTTTGGTGTTTTATTCATTGCAAACTCTTTTACAAAATTGTTTTATTTTCGAAGTGTGTGTGTGTGCCATCCCAAGTGCTATCGTTGGTGCTGTTATCACCTTGGATATCACTTGTGATTCAAGCCGTGACAATTTCAAACTGGGACTTCGAGTGCCAGACAGCTTTCGAGAAAATCAAGACCTACTTGGTGAATCCCCCAATTTTGTGCCCGCCACATGAAGACAAGCCACTACTCCTGTATCCGACGATGAGACACGTCAATCGGAGCAATGCGGCGCAAGAACGTAAAGATTCCAAGGTTGAGCATGCAATCTACTTCGTAAGCCGGAAGCTTTAAGGAAGTGAACTCGGCTACTCGGCATCGAGAAAACTTGTACCGCCTTGGTATGGGTAGTCGGGAAACTGAAACACTACATGCAGTCACATTCAGTGCTCCTGGTCTCCAAAATGGACCCCGTCCGATATCTCTTTGACAAGCCATCCCTGTCAATGCGACTAGCCAAGTGGTCATTCTTCCTGGCTGAGTTCGACATCAAGTACATGGTCAGAAAATCAACAAAGGGCAGAGTCATGGCAGATCAGCTGGCAGATTTCCCGAGCAGTGAACTTAAGGGTCCTGATCCGCAATTTCTGGACGACGGAATCTTCTCACTCGACGGCGCAAACCGCTGGCAACTCTTCTTTGATGGGGCAACCAACAAGAAGGAGAATGGTATTGGAATGCTCCTTGTCGATCCTAAGGACGAGCACACTCCCATAGCCATCAAGTTGAATTTTGAAACAACCAATAATGCAGCAGAATACGAAGCCTGTACAGCCAGTTTGGAAGCCGCCCTCGAGCGCAACATCTCAGAACTGGATGTATTGATCATCAATCAAGTGTCCAACAAGTGGCAGACGGTAGATTCTGGCCTTCAGAAGTACCACGCGTACATGGAGGAGCTCATTGCTCAGTTCAAGGACATCTCTTTTCATTATTTACCAAGAGACAGGAACCGCTTCGCAGATGCCCTGGCAACCCTCGCCTCTCTTGTCGAAATTCCCGATGGAAAAGCAGTAAAACCCCTCAGAATAGGCAGACGGGAAACACCCACCTATTGCTGTGAGATCGAAATAAAAAAGGAAACGATCGACGAACCCTGGTACAATCAAATTTACCTGTTCCTCCAAAACGGAGAAGCTTCCTTCACAAATGAAGATGGAAAATACAAAGAAGGGATCAAAGCCAAAAACATGATGGCGTTAAAATGCCTGGCATCCCATTTCGTCATTCTGGGGGGTATGTTGTACAAGAAGCGCCACCAAGGGCCACTCCTTCGGTGTGTAAACAAAGAAAAAGCCAGCGAGCTAATGAACGAAGTTCACAATGGAACCTGCGGTCCGCACATGAATGCCCGAGCATTGACACAGATCATTCTCCGTATGTGATACTATTGGATATCGATGGAAACAGACTGCATCCAGTTCGTCCGAAGCTGCGACAAATGTCAATGGTTCTCCAACCTCAATCACATCCCTCCACATGAACTCTATTGTATGACTACGCCATGGCCTTTTGTCACATGGGGAATTGACGTCATCGGCAAGATCACTCCTCCTGGGAGCAATGGTCACGAGTTCATTTTAGTTGCAGTCGACTACTTCACCAAATGGGTAGAAGCCAGATCGTACAAGGTACTGAATTCTAAGAAGGTGGCCGAGTTCATCCGAGAGAACATCATGTGCCGATACGGAGTGCCCAACGAGATCATATCCGATAATGGGACCCACTTCGAAGGAGGTTGTGACCAACTACTGACCGAATTCAGAGTCACACGTCACAAATCTTCTCCTTACAGACCACAAACCAATGGTGCAGTAGAGGCAGCCAACAAGACTCTCGCCATGATAATCAGAAAGATGACCACCAGAGGTCGGGACTGGCCCGAAAAGCTACATCTAGCCCTCTGGGGATACCGAACATCAGTCAGAACCGCCACAGGGGAGACTCCGTTCGCGCTTACCTACGGAATGGAAGCAATGTTGCCCGTGGAATTGGAAATTCCATCCCTCCGAGCCCTCTTGGAAAATGAGATCAATGAAGTCGAATGGCTACAGAGCCGTCACGATAAACTTGCTCTACTCGACGAGCGCAGATTGAAAGCCATGGAACACACTCGCGCCTACCAGAGCAGAATGGCACGAGCATTCGACAAGAAAGTCAAGATCCGAGACATCAGAGAAGGCGAATTGGTGCTAAAGGAAAAGCCTCCTACGCAGACCAATCCCCTCGGAAAGTGGGAGCCTACCTGGATAGGACCGTTCGTGGTACAAAGAATCTTCTCCGGAGGAGCCATGAAGTTAGCAGACTTAGACGGAAACCCTTTCGTTAACCTCGTGAATGGAAGCAAGCTCCGCAAATACTTCGTTTGAGGAAGAGCACGAGTCAACTCTCCTTCCCCATACACCGTCCCTTCAGTAAAATTAAAAGTGCTAAAAGAGTAATACCCAACTGGATACATTCCCGCTAATGATCCAGGTAAAAAACAGGGTCGCACTTCTTTTGTCTTCGTTTTTCTCAAATTCACCTAAAAGTGTCGAACTACGGTGACCTGAGCCCCTTAGTCCAATTGTAAAAGGAGAACGTAGGCAGCCATCATTGGTTCGGTCTAAAAAACAAAAAAAAATACAATAAGCATCAATTGCTTGTGTTTCAAAAAACTCTTTTCATTTAACCAACAAATTCATTACGGTTAAAACAATCTTTGATGAGTTCAAGCACGGTCAACTCTTTACTCGCTACACGCTAGCAAAACTACAATAAAACATTAATCAATTAATGTGTCTGCAAATGACAATGGGTGGATACTCTGGACAGCAAGGTCAACCTAGTTTCCCGTACTTAGTCCTTCATCCTTCTTCCCCTTCCCCTTCCCACGACGAGTGTTCTTCACCTTCACAGGAAATATTCCGGTAGTCCTTCTACCTGGCTCAGGGACCCTTCCCGACGCCTCCGTCAAGCCTGTAGCTGTTAACGCAGCCCTTTCTCTGGCTCTATCTCGAGCTGCCTCGCTTCGAGCCATCATAACAGTGCTTTGATTGGCCTCCCGATCAGCATTGGCCTCATAGTCAGCCATGGCATTCCCAGTACGATCCCCAGGATTAGCTCTCGCTTCGGTCCTCCTCAAAGTTGAGCTGTCAAGTTGGCCAGCACCCAACAGCTCTTCCCGTCTCCATAAGATAGCCATCTATGTCTCCCCTATACACTCTTCGTACCAGTTCAGATACTGCGTCGACAGAACAGTGCCCCCTCTTCGGTGAAGGAGAACCCTGGCAGGAAAGGACGTGTATTGCCACCACCGCGTGAGCAGCAATAGCGTCAAAGGATCTTCCATCAGCAGAGATCCCACCTCAAAGGTAGCAGCATAACTCAAACCCGTCAATGGCACCTCGCTCCACTGCATCGTCGCAGTAACCAACGATGGAATATAGAAAGACGTGCGAGACAAACCCCGGTACTCCGACAACCAAGTGACCTTCCCGAGTGGTCCGACAGAGTTCAGAATCTCCAGTGGGGAACCCACCATCGCAAGTGATGCGTGCGGAGTCGGCCATCGAGCTCCAGCTCGGCTGATCGCCCCCTATCACCAGAGGACGTCGAGAGAAGGACCATGCATCACAGGACATTGGCACCTCAGGCATCATCCGCAGTCTCTCCCTCAACCACATGGTAAGCATAGCGGGACTCCCTCCCCACATGTATCGGCTACCGGTCGCCATCCGACCTATGCCCAGGAACGTCTCGCCCAAGACCAACGGCACGATGTCTCCCCCGCTCCGGCACTGCCTCACCAAGTCCAGTACACTGTGATGGCACACACCCAGAGACGTGAACGTGAACAGAGTAGCGATCGCACACAGAGCAAACGCGTCCCACGAAAAGACGCTCCCCTCAGCTCCGGCAAACCTTTCAGGCAGTCCCGAAATGTCAACATAATCAGTATCCAGTATCAGCATCCCGTATGCTTCTCCAGCCGAGATACCAAGCAAAGACACTAGCTTCTCAACAGTGGCCATGCCACCAGCATACGGAAGAACTAGCTGTTCCATCTCAGGTCCTCCCAGAATGGCCCGGAAATCTTCGAACGTAGGAGTGACTTCGTTGTACGAAAAGCTGTACACATTCCTCCGTACATCCCAGAAGCGAGACGCGGCTCTCAAAAGATCCCAATCTGGCATGAGCTCCTTCAAAGCCCAAACAGATTTAATCCCGTAACAGCCTTCGAAAAACCCCTTGTTCTACCTCGTGTGGTTCCGCACCCACGACTGAAAATTGTCCAAGTATCGCTCTTGCATCCGAGACGATAGTTTGGGAAAGGGAGCCATGACAGAAAGTGAAGGAAGCCTAAGAAATTTGAGAGAATTCAGCTAAACTGATCAAAAGCAATGCCCAGTTTCTTACAAATTGCAAAGTTGAAACTGCAATTTAAAGAATCTGGAAATTCACTCCTAGTCCGGCCGGACTCCCTATGCAGTGGACTTGGTCAACTCTGCAGCCAGCTGCTCCTGAATTGGAAACAATTCCAAACAACTCCCTATTCATCCTTTATGAAACCTGCGTGCTGCCCCTAGTTTCATTCAACCAATGTCAATTTCCCTTCCGCCCCGGGCTCGTGCAACAGTGCAAATAATTAATAATCAGTGCATATAGGCTTAATTTTTGACCCGTTCAATTTTTAATGCATGTCTCATTTTATTTATTTTTGATTAACCTACTTCCTTATTTGCCAAAAATAACAGAAGGTGATCACAGAATAAATGTGCGAAGTACAGGTTCCGCCCCACGGGCGCCCTTTTTCGAATACAGTTCAAATCAAATTGTTCCAGACGATACAAAAAAAAAGAGAAAAAAAGCAGTAAAAAAGGACTACTCCGAGTCCTGCTCGTCATCCGAGCACTCGACGCACTGCTCCGCCGCTGCCGAATCCGTCGCAAACAGGAATTCGCCAAATTCCTCCAGACGGGAATACGCGAAAGGCCTCCTCGGCGTCTGCGAACTTGAGGACTCTCCCCTCTCGTGCGCCGAGTGCGAAGAGGGATGAGCTCCAAACCCAGCCGTTCCACCCGCGAACTGGCCAAATCCCTGTACAAAGTCCTCCCCACCAGCCGTGGGAGCAGGCGAACCTCTCGGCCTAGACGGCCTCGGCTCACGGACATCCACGCTCCTCCGGGAACTGCACCGCATGAACGCCACGAGCCTCCTAGCATAGGCAGACCACCCGTCCACCAGCCTCATAGCATCGTTGTACGTACGGCCAGACACCTGCGAACCAGGAAGGTCATCAGAAGACAAACAGAAAGTACAGATGCAACATTTGCAGAATACTACTATCAAATGCAGAAAATCAAAAAGTGCTCACCGAAGCATTGGGGTCAGCCCTGTATCGTGGTCTCGGCTCATCCGGGAGTGGGATCACAAGTCGTCTGCGCAAACCGTCCAGCCCCTCGTACGCCAGCCTAGCGCGTGGGAGCGGGAGATCTCGGGGATACCCAGGGCCATCGCCCTCCCTATGCTGCACCTGTGGGCTCCTCAGCCTCATCCTCAAGAAAGTATCATAGGCAGCCCCCGCTATGATATACTCGGTATAGAACGCGCCCTGTCTATACCTCTCCAACTCCTTCATCGACATCTCCCGAGGATGCTGCATGTGCATAGGAGGATCCATCGGCACCAACGGAATGGACCCCGAGCCGCGCTGACGGGTCACCCGCTCCCCCAGATACATAGAGTCGCAATGAAGTCCCACCAGGAGCTTCCTCCGCCGCATCACCTCGCTAGCAACCTGAACCACGCCATAGTGGAACTGACTCCACCAGCTCAGCTGGATCCTCTCGGAGAACTCCCGGTTCAGTGCCAGAGATACCTCCTCGTATGACACTCGAGTGCCGACTCTTGACGAGACCGCCCTCTTCGCTTTCTTCTGCCAAACCAGGGAATGATAGAGCTCGGCCAGTCCAGCCTCCCCCCAGGCGTACCCCGTCATGGCATCCAGATCTGTCAGCGACCCGAGCAGAGGGAAGTGACAGGATGTGTCAGAAGTCGGGAACAAAGTCGCTGACAATGCGAACCAAATGAACCCTCGAGCCAGGCGCTCCGCGGTCATCCTCAAAGACCCATCCAAATAATCGGCGATACCCGCCTCCAGATGCCTCTCCATCGGCCTGTACCGAATGCCTAAGCCCCTGGCATCGGTAATGTCAAAACCCGACTGCATACAAGCCGGGGTGTAACCGTCATCCCACACCAGCGTGTTGCCATAGGTCGGCAACCCAGTGATAGCAGCAAAATCCGTGGGAGTCACCGTCGCCTCCCCCCACCTGAAATGGAAAGTATGGGTCGTATCCCACCAATACTCTCTCAGAGCTACATACATGGACCTGGCCCTCGGCGTCGCAGCTGCCGCACTGATAAACCCAGCCAACCCGGAGTCAAGCACCAGCTGCCGCGGACTCCTCTCTCCCTCTCGAGCCACGTCCGGGAAGGCCTCCCACAATGCTCGCACTGCCTCAAAGGCACCCCGACTCTTCTGGTTGTGGGTATCAACCGTCCCTCACCCCTGCAGGTGAACAAGACAATAGCAACATCAACAGAATGCATGACGCATGTCAGAATGATGCAATGCAATGGCAGTTCTTATTCCTTTCCTTAAATACTTCCATCCCGGTTGGAGTATTGACGGTCCAAGATTTCAAAATCCTTCGAAAACTCCGTCGAATCCGGAACTTTCAAAATCCTTCGAAAACTCCGTCGAATCTGGAACTTTTAAAACATTTCGAAAACTCCGTCGAATCCGGAACTTTCAAAACATTTCGAAAACTCCGTCGAATCCGGAACTTTCAAAATCTTTCGAAAACTCCGTCGAATCCGGAACTTTCAAAACATTTCGAAAACTCCGTCGAATCCGGAACTTTCAAAACATTTCGAAAATTCCGTCGAATCCGGAACTTTCAAAACATTTCGAAAACTCCGTCGAAACCGGAACTTTCAAATCTTTTCGAACATTCCGAAAATTTACTCCGTCCCTAATTAAAGCTACTTTAATTTTGGAAAATGCATCTAGACATGGAATTTTGCAACCAAAATTTTTATGTCATTTACCCATAGTGTCAATTGAACTACATCCTAGTCAATTTCGACAAAGGTTCATAGCAAGGTCAAAAGCCCCAATCCGGGCACCAAAATCCCTAGTTCATTCCTAATCAAATTTCTAACATTTAAAGAATGCGCATTCTAAAAATTAATGGAATTTGAAGGAAGCTTACTTGTCTTTCGATCCCTCCCTTGGAGTTGTGTCTATCCCTAGCCGGGTAAAACTCCGCCGGATTCAATGGATGAATGATGGTTCGAATGGTCCGAACCAACCGCGTTCTTTCGTCATCGGTCCTTCCATGACGAGCCATTGGTTCCCAATCACCTTCCATAGCAATTTTCGTTCACAAATTTGAGCAAATCTTGCAATTTGGGGTGGAAATTTTCTCTCCTCTCTCTCTCTCTCGTCGGAAATAATGGGGGAAAAGGGATGGTTTGCGTCGGACTTGGAGCTGATTTGAACCTGGGCAAATTCAGTCCAAGTCCGGCCGGACTCCTGCTGCAATTTAAAAAGATTCCTTCCATTTCAGTCCCTCAATTTTTGGCAGTTCCAATTTTACTCCTTTTGGCCCCCAAAAGTGTAAAATTTCCCGCCAGTTAGACATTTCTAACACCCTATCCCCCGAGGATAAATTCCCAGTTAGTTTTCACTAACGCTTCGTCTCCAGACGTTAAATTCCCAGTTAGTTTTCACTAACGCTTCGTCTCCAGACGTTAAATTCCCAGTTAGTTTTCACTAACGCTCGTCTCCAGACGTTAAATTCCCAGTTAGTTTTCACTAACGCCCGTCTCCAGACGTTAAATTCAATTCCCAGTTGACGTTTGACATTCAAACGCTCAATCATGTCTCCGGACATTCCAGTTACAATTCCATCTCCTGACGTTAAATTCAATCCCCAGTTGACGTTTTACGTTCAAACGCTCAATCATGTCTCCGGACATTCCAGTTACAATTCCGTCTCCAGACGTTAAATTCAATCCCCAGTTGAAGTTTGACATTCAAACGCTCAATCATGTCTCCGGACATTCCAGTTACAATTCCGTCTCCAGACGTTAAATTCAATCCCCAGTTGACGTTTGACATTCAAACGCTCAATCATGTCTCCGGACATTCCAGTTACAATTCCATCTCCTGACGTTAAATTCAATCCCCAGTTGACGTTTGACGTTCAAACGCTCAATCATGTCTCCGGAAATTCCAATTGCATATCCGTCTCCCGATGTTAAAATTTCTAGTGGTTTTCACCATCGTTTACTTCCCCGGTCGCCAGTCGTAAGCCCGATCGTCCCACTGCAGTGGCCATCAAGGTAAGCCCGCACAACAATCCCTCTTCGGCCATCAAGGTAAGCCCGAATGCTCATCCCCAGCAGGATTCTAAAGAAGAAACATTGATCCTTCCGAGTTGTTAATAACGCCAGTTTAACACAACCGTTCCCATTATTGTTACCGTATCCCCGGCAGGATAAACCTGGCAGTCATCGTAAGCCCAGCACCCAAGGCACGAACGCCTTCGTCCCAGGATAAGCGTACCCTCGTTCACTCCGGTTTGAGGCGCCACACGCCCTCGTCAGTATCAGCAACTCCGGTTTGAGGCGCCACACGCCCTCGTAAGCTCCAGCCACTCCGGTCTGAGGCGCCACACGCCCTCGAAGGTTTCAGGGATCCCAGGTCCAGACGCCTCACAATAGTCTCCATTCAGGTTCCGGTACCTCGCAATGGTCTCATTCAGGTTCAGACGCCTCCAAACAGTCTCGCTCAGGTCAAGGTCCCCACGCGCGGCCCTTGCACCTACGAACTACGATCGGCTTGATTCCCGCTCGGGATACGTAGGAATCCTTTCGCTAAGGGTCCAGCCAGCTGACCGCCCAGGTCTTTCAAAGTAAGGCATCCCGATTTGGATCCTTATCTTTTTCAACGACCCCACCTCCTTCGGAGGAGACATCGCTGAGGGGCTAACTGTAAGTACCCAAATCCGGATCGTCAAAATCCGTCAGAAAGTTAACCGAAATCCGTTAACTGGCCCGCTCCAGGTTAACCGGAACTCGTTAAACTCCCCGTTGCCATGCCAACGAGACGTCCCGAGACTGCCCCGTGCATCCCGACGTCGAAGCGTACTAAACACGTGTCATCGCACGTAAAAGTACAGCTTTCCCTGAAAAACGCACTTTCCGGCACTTTCCGGGGGCATTTCGGACATTTTCCGGACTGTTATTTTAAAAAACGTACAAAACCGGGACCGGGGAACGAACTCCCACACCTTTGGTGACTCACAGGGCACGTGGCAGCCATGCCACCTCCCTCTAGTCACCTTTCAATCACAAATCAAGGCCAAAAGACCAAAATACCCCTGGATTTCAGTCAAAGTCCGGCCGGTTTCCCTTTGCAAATTTTCTGAAATTGCCAGCAAGCCCCTCAAAATTCCAAAATACCAAAAAACCCTGGAAAACAGTCTAAGTCCGTCTGAACTCTTACTGCATTTTTCACCTATAAATAGAAGTTGCTGTCAAAACCAAAAAAGGAAGATTTTACTCCCAAAATCGCTCTACCCCATGGCCCTAAGCAGTTTCACCCCTCCCGAGCTCTCGTTTTGTCTCGATTCGCGTGAAACTTATCCCTCGCATCTCCCTTCCGCTGGAAGGGCGTATTTCGATCAAATACGCCACTCACCACTCCGAAACACCGTTTCAAACTACTTTCCGTGTCCCGTACATACCCCCCGAGCCAAAGGAGTCGACCCTAGCCATAGGTATAACTCCCTCTCTCTAAATCTCTCATTTCATCTCGGTTTACGCGCCAGTCGCTATAACCGTTTCGAACAACGTTATTGAAATGTAGACGCCTCCGTCTAATGGGGTCCGATACGTTTTAGCCCCTCGATCCTCTTCTCTTCCCGTAAGAGAAGTAATCATGGGTTAAAACGGCATTCCGACCCCGTTTCGTTTACTTTTTATGTCATTTACCATTCCGGATCGATCGATCTGTCGATCGTCACTTACTTTCCGTCATTTACAATTCCGAGCCGTTTTGGCTCGTTGATCGTCATTTATAATTCCGAGCCGTTTTGGCTCGTTGATCGTCATTTACAATTCCGGATCGTTTGATTCCGTTGATACTGCTTTAAATACTGTCATTTACAAAGTCTGACCCGTTTAGATCGTGATAGTATTTACTTTTCAAAGTCCGAGTCGCAACCCGATTCGTTGATTGCATGTCATTTAATACATTTTTACCCGTAAAAATCGTTAACAATGTAATGCCCGGTTCAAAATCGGAGTTCGTCCTTCGAACTCTCTTTCAAAACGCGCGAAATGACGTTTGGCCTCCAAACGCTCATCTTCAAACTAAAAGCCGCCATTTGACACATAAAATCATTTAATACGTTTTTTCCCGTAAAAATCGTTAACAATGACTCGCCCGGTTCAAAACCGGAGTTTGTCCTTCGAACTCTCTTTCAAAAGCTCAAAATCGACGTTTGCCACGCAAACGCTCATTTCAAACTCAAAACCGACGTTTGTCATTCAAACGCTCGTCTTTTCAAACAAGGTCACCTAATCAACGTTTGACATTCAAATCAAGATTAAGCTTGTCATTCAAGCCCCCATTTCAAAACACACACACACATACACACGTTTTCGAGAAAGGTAGAAAGACTCGTCATGCGAGGCATTTCGGGTGATCTCGTAATACTCTTCCCGAAACGTAACGTGACCTCCGAACCTAACAATCTCTGGTACTCAAAGCTTTTTACTCGTTTTTGCTACCAATAAAAATGATTCCCTGTTTTCAAAGCCTTTTCCTAAGTTTTTGCTACCAATAAAAATGACACCTTTTCACAATAGCCGTTTCTCAACGTTTGGGCTCAAAATAAAAAAAACCGCGTGGTGACTCCTCATTTTCCTTCCCATGAAGCGAGGTCTCAGACACCAACCCCCCGCGAAAGACAACCGCATTTCGCGTCCGCGCGAAATCCCGGGTAATTTCAAGTAGCAATCATCTCGGGGGACCCCTTGGTCCGCAGAACTTGCAGGTAAGCACAACACATGTATCAGAACACAATCATGATAATTTGTGCATTCTTTCATTTGTGTGCATTTTTTCACTTTATTTTTGAATCTCTTGATTCCTTTTGATTCCTTTTTCAACAAAATCTTGTCATTATCCTTTTTTGTTTGCTTTCAATTTAGTGTTTATACATTTTATTTCAAGCATGTAATTCCTTTTTTTGGGTGTGATTTTCCCCAAACGCTATCATGAGCCCTAGAAATTCAATATCAAAAATTAAAGGGGAGGGATTGATGGTTTAAAATTCTTACCCCCATTCGCTCCGCCGTGGAAGTATGGAAATCTAGGCTTGGATAGAACCCATTCCCCTTCGGGAATCTCTTTCGTTTGTTCCGTTCGACGAGCTTTCTCTTCGCGGACAATGCTCGTTGTACTTGCCTTCTCGATTCCGCTCTTGGAGGCATTGTTGATTTGATTTGGATTGAAGATTTGTGGTAAGAATCTCGAGTTTCCTCTTCTTTTTTCTTTCTCGGCGGCTGCTCTTTTGTTTTGAAACCCCTCTTTTCACGAACTGGAAGGTTTTATTTAAAATTGTTGTGAGGAATGCCCATGTCGTACGACATCGGTGTTCCAGAAAGGGGTGATCTTCCTTTTTTGCCCCTGGTCCCTTTTGTCCGTCCCTCGCGGCTGTTTATCGTTTTTGTTTACCATTTAATTTCTTCGGGTGACTCCCCAAAGAAACAGTCAAACCTCGGGTGACTCCCCAAAGAAACAGTCAAACCTCGGGTGACTCCCCTAAGAACAGTCACGCTTGGGTACAAAGCCCGTGGCCTCTCGTTATCGCCACCTCTTTGTTGAACTACGATTCGGCTTGATTCCCTCATGGGATACGTAGGAATCCATTTCATAAGGGTCCAGCCGCATGACCATTATGATCGCTTTCCCCCGGACACAAACGTCCATCTCTCCGAACTACGATTTGGCTTGATTCCCTCATGGGATACGTAGGAATCCTTTTCATAAAAGGTCTAGCCGCTCGACCATCTTGGTCATCTCTTTTTCCCGTCAGTCTTTGTCCGGCTCGGGATTCTCGTTTTGTCGACGACCCTACTTCCCATGGAAGTGACGTCGCCGAGGGGCTCTGTGAATACCCCGACCCGAACTCGTGTTTTTGGGTATGCTTTCCTTGAGTTGCATTTAGTTTTGGGCTCGTTTATTCATTTAAAATGCATTTTGGGCCTTCCTTATGATTTTGTTTATTTATTTTTATTTGTTCTTGGGCCTGCCTCCCTGCGGCCCAGTTTGTCCTAAGAATGACCAGTGTCGTCCGACACAGGACGATCCCAAGGCAGTTAACGCCCCATGTCGTATGACATGGAAGGTCTCCATCAGCATGCCTATAAATAAAAGGCTTTGCTGATCATTTTAAAGAAGGATTTTGGCAAGTAAGGTTACTCTGCTGAAATAGAGACTGATATTCTCTCTCATACACACACACTCACCTCCCTACTCACACACACATCCAAGCCACATCCGAAGGTGGTCATTCCTTGTTGGTGTTTTGAAGGGGCAAACACCATACTATTGGTGCCTTTGCCTTGTGGACTATAATAGGTAGACCCTAAACTCTCTCTCTCTCTCTCTCTCTCTCTCTCTCTCTCTCTCTGATTACATCTTGTCTATTCAAATTATTGCCATGCATGTTCATGTTACTTGATCATATGTGAATATTTGGGATTTTTGTGTGATCAAGGTGGTGGAGATGTGAATCATCAATATTCACATCTCTCCACCTTGGATCTGATCATTTAATGTTTTTAGCTTCATTAAAGTTTGCATCTTTATCACTCTTGCTTGGGTTAGGAGGTGATGGCTCCCATGATTATGGCCCAATACATGTGATCATTCACATTGGGTCATCAAAGCCATGTGATCCTCCCATAATACTCACATATTATTGTTATTCTACTGCTTTCCGTTGGTATTGTTGCTTAGTTTCATGTTTTGAGTAGTGTGGATCAATCTGGTGGAGTTCATTGAAACAGGACACCTATGTCGTCCGATACAGGACACCTCAAGGAGTCCTGTGTCATACGACATAGAGATCCCAGAAAGCTGTTTGACTTCAGTGACTTCAGATAAGCTCAGATTGATCCCCTTTATAGTTTCAACCTCTGTTTAGTGTCATATTACTGTTCTAAGTTAGTATTGTAGCTTAATATCCCTGTTTGGACAGTCTAGGATCATTTGGGTGAAATCTGATGATGGAGGCGGCTTATGTCGTCCGACACAGGACACTCTTGGTGTTCTGTGTCATACGACATCCGTATCACAGAAAGTCAATCTTGACTTTATTTACTCCAATCAACCCCAAATTGGTTCCAGACCCTAAATAGTACTTCTCTATAGTTAAAGTAGCTTTGTTTTAGTGTTAGAGTAGTTGTGGTGGCCTATCCACCTCCTTTTTGTAAGAGGCAATCTGACCAGGATGTCTTGTGTCGTCCGACATCCCTCTCATGAGGTAATCCTGTGTCAAACGACGTCCAATGCCCTGGACAGACTGTCTCAACCTTTTCCTTGTAATTCAAGTTATCATTTGTAAGGGTGTGGCCCCCTTTCAATGACTCACAAGTTATATCCGGTTTCAATATCATTAATGAAATCCAAATTTGCATGCCTTGCTTGTTGACACGATTCGCACACACTTAGAATGACCATTATTGTCCTTGTTTGATTGAAAGTCTCGAAAGAGGCGACGTAGGTGAGCTCTATATTCTCTTCCCACTTCGTAACTTGACCCCCGGCCCATTTTCTCTTTAAAAAAGGTTTTTCAATGTTTTTCTTAAAAACGGCGTGGTGACTCCCAAAAAGAAAATAAAGTAATTATTAATCAAAAATATTTTCGACGAGCGTTCATTCAACCACACCCTTTCATATATGAAGCCGCGAGAATATACCATTTTGCCCATCATAAATAGGTAATTTCCACTTCAGGAATTCTACACATTGATTATATTTATATACTTTATATAACATTATATTTATGATTTATACATGTACATCTACATGTTTATGTATATTTATTAAGTATACACATTTTGCAATCCATGTTCTAACAATCTCCCACTTGAATTGTCCAAACATGTGTTTGTACTTAATAAACCCTTCTAAATCATATTTATAATGTAAATGACATTCCTTATGTATACTTTATTGTCATTTCAACAATCCCGTTCTTTAGTTTTATAAGTATAAAGACTAAAGGGGCAGTCGATGTAATTGATTCGCAACTAAACCTCCATTAGTCACATATATATATCTAAGTAAATGACATAGATTAAGTATAGATGTGTAGCATGGAAAACTGATGAATATATTGAAGCATGTATATATATTCCTCCAACTAGTCCTACTTAATCAAATAAGATCAATAATTAATAGACATAATTAAATGAAAGTACAACACAAACTCCCACTATGTTAAATGTTATCAAAAGTTGTCACACAGCAGTATGCTCGTGAAACACTAAATGAGATAACGCTTTATTAAACGGATCCGCTAACATGGAATTTGTTCATACAAGTTGTATTTCTATTTGTTCATTACGTACTCGTTCCCTAACAAGAAACTTAATATCCATATGCTTGGATTCAGATGAATTTTCATTGTTATTGGAGTACAAGACTGCTGCTTGATTGTGATAATATAACTTGAACGGTTTTTCAACACCTTTGACAATTCCAGTCACTTAATGAATTTACGCAGCCATATAGCTTGATTGGATGTAACTCCTCCAAGATATTGCTCCACCGACTAATGTGAAGACAAAACCAGACGTCGACTTTTGACTATCTTGGCATCCAGTAAAATCAAAATCGAAATACCCAATGATCTCAAGATGATTCGATTTTGAATATGTAAGTATGTAGTTCTTAATGTTTTGTAGATATCTCATTATTCTTTTGGTTGCAACCCAATGTTCTCTCCCCGAATTACTTTGGTATCAACCAAGCATCCCAACAATAAATGCAAGGTCTGGACGAGTATAAACTTCCGCATACATTAAGCTTCCTACTGCTAATGCATAAGGGATATTTTCCATATATTTGGATTCTATATTATTTTTAGGACATTGCTTTAAACTGAATTTATCTCCTTTAGAAAGAGGGGTGTCATGTGGTTTACAATTTTTCATGCCAAACCTTTGTAATACCTTTTCTATAGCCCTTTTGTGATAATCCTAAAATACCTCGTGATCGATCACGATGAATTTGGATTCCCAATACAAAAGATGCCTCACCAAGATCTTTCATTTCAAACTTATTTTATAGAAATTTCTTAGTTTCCTTAAGAAAGTCTTTATCCTTACTAGAAAGTAAAATATCATTCACATATAAAACCAAAAAAAATATAAATCTACTCCCACTGAACTTATAGTATCTTTAGCAAGATTCGTTTCAAAACAAAATGAAATAATTACTTGATTGAATTTTAAGTACCATTGACGAGAAGTTTGCTTGAGCTCATAAATGGATTTCTTAATTTTACAAACTAATTGATTAGTTTGATCTAAATCAGTCACCATTTCTGATTTCTTCATATAGATAGTTTCCTCAATGTCTCCATTGAAAAAAGCTGTCTTTATATCCATTTGATGAAGCTCAAGATCAAAATGTGCTACAACTGTCATAATGATCCTAAAAGAGTTTTTAGACGATACCGGAGAAAATGTTTCTTTATAATCAATGTCTCCCTTTTGAGTGAATCCTTTATCAATAAGATGAGTTTTATATCTTTCCACATTACCTTGTGAATCTCTTTTGGTCTTAAATATCCATTTACATCTGATGGATTTCACATTTTAAGTAATGGAACAAGATCCCAAACGTCGTTGTCTTCCATGGATTTTAACTCTTTATTTATGGCATCGATCAATTTATGAGAATTTGGACTATTAATGGATTCATGGAAGTGTAAGTACCCCAATCTGGATCATCCCCTTTCAAACACACGGGAAACACCGCAGACTCATCAACACAGTCTCGACGACCCCTCTCACTCAAAACCCTCTAAACCCCCAACCAAACCAAGGGAGGAGCCTTCCTGGGATAAAAGGGACAAAGGACCTTTCGGGAATTTTCAGGAAATTGGGAAAGCAATATTGGTCCGTACGGACCTCTTTGTTGTCATAATTACTGAATCTCCTTAAAGTCCACAATATTCCCTCAAATCCCGAAAGAAATGATTACCCACATGCTTAGTTGGTCCGTACGGACCTCTTTGCATGCAAGATGGTCCGTACGGACCTTATTGCTCAGGGGACACCATAATTGCAAATATTCCTCCATCATCACAGATTCCCTCAAATCGAGGAAAACCAAAATACCGGATTACTGTGGAGGTCCGTACGGACCTCTTTGCACCTAATCGGCACTATAAATAGAGGGCTCCCTCCTCATTTTCACACATCTCCCACTTCTCTCTTCCTCCCTAGCCTTCGGCTTCCCCTCTAAGTCCTTCCGAGGCATTCCCGCCCCCTTTCTGATCCTTCCGAGGCCTTCCGAGCCCCCTCGTGGTGCTCCGGCCTCCCCGAGCGCTCCCGAGACGCTCCCGCGCTGCCCCGAGGCACTCTCGAGGTACTCGAGGCCCCTCGTGGTACTCCGAGGCCTTGGCCGGTCTTTCCACGGTGTCCCGCTCTTTCCGAGTCAAACCGGCGATCCTAAACCACGCCGAAACTCCGCCCGAGTGACTCCCGCCACCACAACGCACGCCGAACCTCTCGCCCGAACGCAGCCTACAACCTCAACTCACGCCGAAACTCGTCCGCGCACAACCGGTCCCTCCCTGAAGCAATCCCGATCCATACCGGAACGCTACTCCGACCTCAAACACTACTCCGGAAGACATATACACGAATCCAACATTGGTAAGGCTTCCTCTCCATTACTATTCTCAATAACATTTCCATACAAATAGCATACAATGTATGAACATCCGATACAAAGCATGCATTTTTAAAAACACACACACACACACAACATTTAAAGGATATTAGGGTATCCGAAAGACTCGGCTCTTTACGAGGCGACTCTGTGTGAGCTCTAATATTCTAATATTCTCTTCCCGAGGAGTCATCTCGACTCTCCGAATCTCAAAATCTCATCACACAAAAACAAGCTTTTAAAATTATCTTTAAACCGATGCCTCTTTTTCAATGTTTCTGGGGCTTAATAAAAACGGCGTGGCGACTCTACAAATGCGAAAACAAAAACTAGGCGAGACACCTCCAACGAAAACGAAAACGAACCGGGCCATGCGAGGCGGTGGGACAAAATGCTACGCCGGGGCGCGAACGCCAGCCGCCCTCGGATCCGGGCTATTTCAGCGCTTGGCGACATCATGGGAAATTTTTGCTTTTAAAAACTTTTTAAACAAAAACAAAAGATTTTTAAAACGATGATGAGGGTCAAACTTTTCATTTTACCCCTTCCTTTAACTGTCGCGTGTGTGTGCACGTATGTGCTTTCGTTTTTATTTTACAAAAAAAAATGCATCAATATACATCTCGTGCATACATTTAAAATTCTTCAAAAACTTCGTTTTACTCGTAAAAGAATTTTAGAGACCGCACACTACGCACACCGGCGCACACGCGGCGGCTCGGCTACAGCCGACACGCTACGCCGCACCGCTGCCTCGGGATACACTGCACACTACAACCCTCAACCCGGAGTGGTCTCGATCCAGGCTCCGTTAGCCCGGTCCTTCCTAGGCCTCTTGGACTGCGCACGGGATCATTCCAAACATCCCATCCTAGCCAAGCCGGCCAATCCCTTGACCGCACGGTTGAGTCTTGAGTCACACTCCGCCCGCACTCGGTTGGTTTTTGGCAGTCCGTGTCATACATCCTTGGATACATATACCATGCCGGCCATTTTTCTGAGTCCAAGGCTCGGAACTCAATATCCCTTGCGCAAGCAAAGCGAATGAAAGGTCATGCTAAAATCTTGACTCCGATCTTGATTTCGATGCTACACCTGCACGATGTCCCGTCCCGGCATATACATCCGACTGCTCGCACGACACCATGCTCATCACGCTTTGATACGCCGCCCATGACGATATGACCCAGCCAACGCCTAACGTCACAGCATCCTTTGCGCTAAGCAAGGTAAAGAGAGAGTCTGCTGCCCGAACTCTTGACCTCGATCTCGACTCAGCTGGCCGGCTCGGTTCACTGATTCACGTGGCTGAACGGCATCAAAACCGGAACATGACAGCCCGGTCCTTCTCAAGGTTCGATTTTTCTTCCAAGGCCGGTGGAAACCGCTTGCATGCAGAGTGACCCCGCCCTGGGCCGTCCACCCCGGGATGTCGAAATACAGTGCAAAACGAGGGGCTTATAGCCGCATGTATGGTCTCCACTGACCCAAGATCTAGCATAGTTGCGAAAAAGAAGAGCAATCTTTTCCAAACCTACCTAGGATTCTCGAGAAAACATGTTTTAAGTAAATTAAAAACAACAAAAAAGAATCGAGAAAATAAAAGAAACGGAAACCGCATGCCACGTGAAGCTTTCTCCTTTTATCCCGCCAGGCCATTCCTGCGTCCAACACCTTGCCCGCCATCTCCTCCAGCGAATAACTCGAGAGTGGCTTCAGGAATCCCGGGGGAAGCCGCCTTTTCAGCATCGAGGTCACAAGGCTCCGATAGCCTTTCCAGGGCTTCAACGGTCCGCACCGTCCAGATACTCCCCTACGACGGGACTCTCAGAGCAGATAAGAACAGTGAGGGAAACGGAACCCCGCCACTAAGGAACCTCCAGACAATGGAGGAGGTGTCGCGAGCCTTCGAAACCATCAAGAAGCGCCAAGAGGGAACAAGCAAGCCTGGATCGCCGACACTCTCGCGCCTTCGAGAAACATCTGCAGCTCCCAACCCGACGGAATCCTCCGTTTCTCAGAGGGAAGCAATTTCGAAGATATACCGGCTTCTCCGGCCGTTTCTCAAAGCTACCAGCAGTGTCCCGCTCCGCCAAGCTACGGTAGATCCTAGCAACGCAAAGCAGCTTCCGCTCAAAGCTCCCTCAGGCGTCAGGCCAAGCAGCCCGACACGCCGCGCCTCAGGACGGTCGGGCTTCCCGGCTCCTGCACATCAAAGCTGAGGCATTTTCAACAAAGACATTAATATACGTGTGTCAAGCTCCGCGTATCTCAATGCATCTCTGGTATCCCCAGAGTTCAATCCTTTGCCTTCTATACGAGCCTCCGCACCACACAATCAAGGGTCCCTATGCTTCGCCGAGTGATGTAGTGCATCCCGAGCGGATATCCCGACATCTCAAGCCGGCCACCCGCTAGTCCGCCAATCCGGGGCTAACAAATCATTTCCCAAGTTCCCAAAACACAACCCTTAGCGGACCCGGCAATCACGCCCTCAACTTCAACACCCCAGGTATGGGTTGGTATACACTCAACTACCTCCCCAAGACTCCCGAATGGCAATTCCATCAGCCTAATCCACCTCCATTCTTCGGCCTTTCCGTCCCCCTGAGAACGGTAACCCACCTCGTACAGAGCCTACTCCCCACACTGGCCCGGCTGATTACCAACAAATGAAAGACATGCAAGGCAAGCTAGCTAGTTCTCGGAAGGACTCCCTCCCGCCACTGACCCGAACAAAGTGGTCCCTCTCCCTCCAAAGTTCGCATGTTTTAAATGGAAAAGTCTGACGGACGTAACGCCCAAAACCCACATCGACACCTACGTCCCGGGTACAGAGCCAAAGGGGCAACCCTCAACAGATGGCAGATCATTTTTAGCATTCCCTCAAATCCATGCACTAAGGTGGTTCCTCAATGTGAAGGCAAGAAAAACTGCTCCACGTGACTGGATCGTGAAATAACTTCCTGGAGAAGTACCGCGCCAATCTTAAATGGGAAATAAACCGCCACGACCCGCAAGCCAATTTAACAAAAAGGATGACGAAATCAGCTGGGCGAGTTCTACAAAAAGATGGAACTGGAAGCTAAGCGAGATAATGGATCCACTTTCCAAAGAAGAGCAGATGGACATCTTCCATTCCCGCCTCAAACCATCTCGAGGACCTTGGATCACCCACCATTTCTATCCGGATCTCCGTGCCACGGTCAACGCCGGACAAAGCTCAAAGACCCGAGTCTTCAAAAGGCAACAAAGAACCCCGCCCCCATCCTACCGCTATCGAACAAACCTCCGGCAATCCTAACTCCCGCCCGACCAGGGCTGAAAGGAAGTACCGAATAAATAAGGCACTACATTCAGAATCTGAGCTCAAGTAAACCGCGATCAAGAAATGAAGAATAACAATCCCCTCGCTTCCTACGCCTCGAGATTTAGATAACTCCGGAAATGCCCTTGGGTCAAGTATTTGAAGCTTTGGTGAAGCGAAATCTTCTCAAACCACTCGAGAATTTCCAACCGAAGACTCTCAAACCCAACATGGATATTTAGCAAACACTCGCGCTCTTTCCACAACTACCTCCCTGCCACACCAATCACAATTGCTTCGTACTCAAGCAGCGTGTCCAGGGCTCATCGAGGAGGGAAAATTGGAACGCCCCTCGTGGTCCCAATACCATCGGAAATCCATTCCCCGGAACGACAGGGTAAACTCAATAGCCTTTGGACGAAACTCCAAGCTTGCAGCAGACTTCGGCACTTTCCGAAACCGTCGCATTGTCCCGCTACGATCAGGGAGCGTGAAACTGTAGTCAAGAGATCTCGTGACCGGGAATTCCCGACAAGAAAACCCAAGGGCCACTGT
>JAFEMH010008210.1:0-57101 GCA_022495995.1 Adenophora triphylla var. japonica | reverse complement strand
CACGATTGTGCTTCTGGCCTTTGGCAAAGTCTTTTGGACATAGGGATATCTCGAAAAATGACTTGATGCTGTTTTTGCGCGAAACAAAGATGCACGGGATCTGAGGTGAAAATGGAGTAGATACTTGAGTGCCTGGAGATTAATTTATTTACAATTAATTTTTAATTCAAGACAACGGAAATTTCCTTGGCCCGAAATTAATTTAATTTAATTAATTTTTTATTTAAATGACGGAATATTAAGTCGCTAATAATTCAAATAAATAAAAAAAAACAAAAATGTCAAAATTAAATCCTTTTTTTGAATATTGAATAATTTTTTTATAATGATAAAAATGAAAAACATCGAATTATAATATTTTAAAAACTAATAAATTAAAAAAAAATACACATCTATAGAAAAATATCAAAAATACATCGATTCTGAACAAATATCAAGATAAATGAAATTAATAATATCAAAAATACATCTATTTACAATCTTTTAAAAATTAATTACAAATCTTTCCAAAAGAAAAAAATAAATATCAAATATTTGCTGAAATATTTTCCAAGCTTGAGCAAATACAATCACATAAATAACAAATTCAATAAGCCATGTGCCAAGAGATTGATCAAGGGTGGATTATTTGAATAAAAAACATAAAAATAAAATTGATTGATCTCGAATCAAACCTAAGTCGATTAGACAAGTACAAGCTTGAACATTAGCGACAATGCACGATCATTCAACTAACTAAAATCAAAAATTTCACGGATCATAAATCAAAATCTAAAAAACAATCATAAAAGCTCACCTCATAAATAAAACCCATTGAAACCCCGAATCAAGAAAAAAAAGCAGAGTCTTTTGAAATTAGCCCTATAGATTGGAGATGGGTTTGAATCTAAAAAGATGAAAACCCCGAGAGAAACGATAAATATACAAAATTCGAGTTGAAAATTTATCGGGAATGTAGGAAATGAAGAGGCAAAAATGCAGCACTTTAGGGAAGAAATTAAATTAATTTTTAAGGGGGAGGCGACGGCATATGGGGGCGTGGAAAAATTTTGACATTTATAGCCTCTCTGCAGTTAATGAGGGCGAGGAAATGAGAGCGCAGGAGATGGAGATGGGCGGGGGTGGAGGAAGAGGCGGAGATGGAGATGGAGATGGAGATGGAGGCGAGATGGAGGAGGCGGAGATGGAGGTGGAGGCGGAGGCGGAGGCGGAGGCGGAGTCGAGAGATGGAGAGAAGGCGGGGATGTCGTGGGGAAGAGAAGCTCGGGAAGGTCGCCGGATGCGAAGGGTCGCCGGATCTGGAAGGGTCGCCGGATTGTAGAGAGAGAAACAGAGTGTGAGAGAGAGAAAGTGTGAGTGTGTATTTGTGTGTGTGTGTGTGTGTGTGTGTGTGTTAGTAAATAAATTGAAAGATAAAAAGAATTTAAGAATGTGAAATGGTTTGTGAAATGGTTTTGTTTTGATGAATTTAGACCATTGGATATTTAAGATTAATGGTTCGATTGATTAGGGGATCAATCCATGTGAAAATTTGTAAGCCAATGAAAACAAAGGGTATCATACTTTTGCAAAAATGAATTTAGACCATTGGATGTTTATAATTAATGGTTCGGATTGATTAGGGGATCAATCCTTGTGAAAATTTGTAAGCCAATTAAAAAAAGGGTGTCATGCTTTTGGATTTGGACTATTGGATTTTATTTTTGTGATATATTTAATGGCTAAGATCTTTATTGTTTAATGACCATAATAATAATAATATCAAAATAATTTAAAATATAAAATAATATTATATAATAATAATAATTAAATAATAAATAATAATATATCATAATAATGATATACTCCTCCGTCCCGATCGAAGTGTCTCAAGTTTCCTTTTTGGGCGTCCCATTTAAAATGTCTCATTCCTAAAAAGGAAAGTTTTTATTATTTTTATAATCTTCCTACCCCACTCATTCGTCTCCTACTTTACTTTTACACTCACAACATTCTCTCCTAACTATTCCTCCCACTCATTCTCTCTCCTATTTAATTTTCATACTCACAATATTTAACCTTTTTCTCTTTCTTACATCACTTTCCTTAATTCTCGTGCAAACGTCCTTTTGAGACACTTCGGGAAACATAAAACCCTAAAAGCCCTAAATAATGGCACATATTTGTAACTCAATTTCCATTTGGATTTTGAGGAAAGTCATAAATATTAAAAACACTTTAAATGTCATTTAGAATGTAGAAAAAAATAAAAAAAAATAAAAGAGGTAGCCGTATACCATTTTCACAAGATCGGGACCACAAAACCACGAGAACCCTAAATAATGGCACATATTTGTAACTGAGTTTCCATTTGGATTTTGAGGAAGGTCATAAAGATGAAAACACTTTAAATGTCATTTAGAATGTAAGAAAAAAATTAAAAAAATAAACGAGGTGGCCCAGGTATACCATTTTCACAAGATCGGGACACATAAAACCCTAAGAACCCTAAATAATGGCACATATTTGTAACTCAATTTCCATTTGGATTTTGAGGAAGGTCATAAAGATGAAAAACACTTTAAATGTCATTTAGAATGTAGAAAAAAATTAAAAAAATAAACGAGGTAGCCGTATACCATTTTCACAAGATCGGGACACACAAAACCACGAGAACTCCTAAATAATGGCACATATTTGTAACTCGGTTTCCATTTGGATTTTGAGGAAGGTCATAAAGATGAAAAACACTTTAAATGTCATTTAGAATGTAGAAAAAAATTAAAAAAAAAATAAACGAGGTAGCCCAGTATACCATTTTCACAAGATCGGGACACATAAAACCACTAAGAACCCTAAATAATGGCACATATTTGTAACTCAATTTCCATTTGGATTTTGAGGAAGGTCATAAAGATGAAAAACACTTTAAATGTCATTTAGAATGTAGAAAAAAATTAAAAAAATAAACGAGGTAGCCGTATACCATTTTCACAAGATCGGGACACTGAAAACCCTACAGAACCCTAAATAATGGCACATATTTGTAACTCAATTTCCATTTGGATTTTGAGGAAGGTCATAAATATGAAAAACACTTTAAATGTCATTTAGAATGTAGTAAAAAATTAAAAAAAATAAACGAGGTAGCCGTATACCATTTTCACAATATCGGGACACGTTCCTTAAAACCCTAAATAATGGCACATATTTGTAACTCAATTTCCATTTGGATTTTGAGGAAAGTCATATTGATGAAAAACACTTTAAATGTCATTTATAATGTAGAAAAAAATTTAAAAAAAAATAAACGAGGTAGCCGTATACCATTTTCACAAGATCGGGACACATAAAACCCTAAGAACCCTAAATAATGACACATATTTGTAACTCAATTTCCATTTGGATTTTGAGGAAGGTCATAGAGATGAAAAACACTTTAAATGTCATTTAGAATGTAGAAAAAAATTTAAAAAAATAAACGAGGTAGCCGTATACCATTTTCACAAGATCGGGACACATAAAACACTGAGAACCCTAAATAATGGCACATATTTGTAACTCAATTTCCATTTAGATTTTGAGGAAGGTCATAAAGATGAAAAACACTTTAAATGTCATTTAGAATATAGAAAAAAAATAAAAAAAAAATAAACGAGGTAGCCGTATACCATTTTCACAAGATCGGGACACATTCCTTAAAATCCTAAATAATGGCACATATTTGTAACTCAATTTCCATTTGGATTTTGAGGAAGGTCATAAAGATAAAAAACACTTTAAATGTCATTTATAATGTAGAAAAAAATTAAAAAAATAAACGAGGTAGCCGTATACCATTTTCACAAGATCGGGACACATAAAACTCTACAGAACCACTAAATAATGACACATATTTGTAACTCAATTTCCATTTGGATTTTGAGGAAGGTCATAAAGATGAAAAACACTTTAAATGTCATTTAGAATGTAGAAAAAAATTAAAAAAAATAAACGAGGTAGCCGTATACCATTTTCACAAGATCGGGACACATTCCTTAAAAACCTAAATAATGGCACATATTTGTAACTCAATTTCCATTTGGATTTTTGAGGAAAGTCATAAAGATGAAAAACACTTTAAATTTCATTTATAATGTAGAAAAAAATTTAAAAAAAAATAAACGAGGTAGCCGTATACCATTTTCACAAGATCGGGACACATAAAACCCTAAGAACCCTAAATAATGACACATATTTGTAACTCAATTTCCATTTGGATTTTGAGGAAGGTCATAAATATGAAAAACACTTTAAATGTCATTTAGAATGTAGAAAAAAATTAAAAAAAATAAACGAGGTAGCCGTATACAATTTTCACAAGATCGGGACACATTCCTTAAAATCCTAAATAATGGCACATATTTGTAAATCAATTTTCATTTGGATTTTGAGGAAAGTCATAAAGATGAAAAACACTTTAAATGTCATTTAGAATATAGAAAAAAATTAAAAAAAATAAACGAGGTAGCCGTATACCATTTTCACAAGATCGGGACACATTCCTTAAGAACCCTAAATAATGGCACATATTTGTAACTCAATTTCCATTTGGATTTTGAGGAAGGTCATAAAGATAAAAAACACTTTAAATGTCATTTATAATGTAGAAAAAATTAAAAAAAATAAACGAGGTAGCCGTATACCATTTTCACAAGATCGGGACACATAAAACCCTAAGAACCACTAAATAATGACACATATTTGTAACTCAATTTCCATTTGGATTTTGAGGAAGGTCATAAAGATGAAAAACACTTTAAATGTCATTTTAGAATGTAGAAAAAAGTAAAAAAAATAAACGAGGTAGCCGTATACCATTTTCACAAGATCGGGATACATTCCTTAAAACTCTAAATAATGGCACATAGTTGTAACTCAATTTCCATTTGGATTTTGAGGAAAGTCATAAAGATGAAAAACACTTTAAATTTCATTTATAATGTAGAAAAAAATTTAAAAAAAATAAACGAGGTAGCCGTATACCATTTTCACAAGATCGGGACACATAAAACCCTACAGAACCCTAAATAATGACACATATTTGTAACTCAATTTCCATTTGGATTTTGAGGAAGGTCATAGAGATGAAAAACACTTTAAATGTCATTTAGAATGTAGAAAAAAATTTAAAAAAAATAAACGAGGTAGCCGTATACCATTTCACAAGATCGGGACCTGAAAACCACGAGAACCCTGAAATAATGGCACATATTTGTAACTCAGTTTCCATTTGGATTTTGAGGAAGGTCATAAAGATAAAAAACACTTTAAATGTCATTTATAATGTAGAAAAAAATTAAAAAAAATAAACGAGGTAGCCGTGATACCATTTTCTCAAGATCGGGACACATAAAACCCTAAGAACCCTAAATAATGACACACATTTGTAACTCAATTTCCATTTGGATTTTGAGGAAGGTCATAAAGATGAAAAACACTTTAAATGTCATTTATAATGTAGAAAAAAATTTAAAAAAAAAATAAACGAGGTAGCCGTATACCATTTTCACAAGATCGGGACACATAAAACCCTAAAAACCCTAAATAATGGCATATATTTGTAACTCAATTTCCATTTGGATTTTGAGGAAGGCCATAAAGATGAAAAACACTTTAAATGTCATTTAGAATATAGAAAAAAATAAAAAAAATAAACGAGGTAGCCGTATACCATTTTCACAAGATCGGGACACATTCCTTACAACCCAAAATAAACGAGGTAGCCTATATTTATTTTTTAATTTTTTTAAAATTTTTTATTGACTAGAAAATAATTAAATTTTTTATTGACTAGAAAATAATATTTTAGCCTATGTTAATTAGTGGTTTTTAGAAAAAGTTATATAAAAAAAGATAGAAAAAAACTAAACAAATGAAGGTATATAGAAGAAAAGTCAAAAGAGGGACGGACTACCCTATATTTATTTTTTAATTTTTTTTAAATTTTTTATTAACTAGAAAATAATATTTTAGCCTTTGTTAATTAGTGGGTTTTTTTAGAAAAAGTTATAGAAAAAAAGATAGAAAAACTAAACAAATGAAGGTATATAGAAGAAAAGTCAAAAGAGGGACGGACTACCCTATATTTATTTTTTTATTTTTTTTAAATTTTTTATTGACTAGAAAATAATACTTTAGCCTTTGTTAATTAGTGGTTTTTTTTAGAAAAAGTTATATAAAAAAAGATAGAAAAAACTAAACAAATGAAGGTATATAGAAGAAAAGTCAAAAGAGGGACGGACTAACCTATATTTATTTTTTAATTTTGTTTAAATTTTTTATTGACTAGAAAATAATATTTTAGCCTTTGTTAATTAGTGGTTTTTTTTAGAAAAAGTTATATAAAAAAGATAGAAAAAAACTAAACAAATGAAGGTATATAGAAGAAAAAGTCAAAAGAGGGACGGACTACCCTATATTTATTTTTTAATTTTTTTTAAATTTTTTATTAACTAGAAAATAATATTTTAGCCTTTGTTAATTAGTGGTTTTTTTAGAAAAAGTTATAGAAAAAAAGATAGAAAAAAACTAAACAAATGAAGGTATATAGAAGAAAAGTCAAAAGAGGGACGGACTACCCTATATTTATTTTTTTATTTTTTTTAAATTTTTATTGACTATAAAATAATATTTTAGCCTTTGTTAATTAGTGGTTTTTTTTAGAAAAAGTAATAGAAAAAAGATAGAAAAAACTAAACAAATGAAGGTATATAGAAGAAAAGTCAAAAGAGGAACGGACTACCCTATATTTATTTTTTTATTTTTTTAAATTTTTTATTGACTAGAAAATAATATTTTAGCCTTTGTTAATTAGTGATTTTTTTAGAAAAAGTTATATAAAAAAAGATAGAAAAAAACTAAACAAATGAAGGTATATAGAAGAAAAGTCAAAAGAGGGACGGACTACCCTATATTTATTTTTTAATTTTTTTAAATTTTTTATTGACTAGAAAATAATATTTTAGCCTTTGTTAATTAGTGGTTTTATTTAGAAAAAGTTATATAAAAAAAGATAGAAAAAAACTAAACAAATGAAAGTATATAGAAGAAAAGTCAAAAGAGGGACGGACTTACCCTATATTTATTTTTTAATTTTTTTTAAATTTTTTATTGGCTAGAAAATAATATTTTATCCTTTGTTAATTAGTGGTTTTTTTAGAAAAAGTTATATAAAAAAGATAGAAAAAAATTAAACAAATGAAAGTATATAGAAGAAAAGTCAAAAGAGGGACGGACTACCCTATATTTATTTTTTTATTTTTTAAATTTTTTATTGACTAGAAAATAATATTTTAGCCTTTGTTAATTAGTGTTTTTTTAGAAAAAGTTATAGAAAAAAGATAGAAAAAACTAAACAAATGAAAGTATATAGAAGAAAAATTAAAAAAAAAAAAATTCGGCGACGGAATTATTCCGTCGCTGATAATATCAGCGACGAAATAATTCCGTCGCTGATAAATTAAAAAAAATAAAAAAAAATTATCAGCGACGGAATAATTCCGTCGCTGATAATCTAATTTTTTTTTTTAAAAATAAATTATCGACGGAAGAATTCGTCGCCTGTTAACGTAAAAAATAAAAAATAAATAAATTAGCAGCGACGGAATTATTCCGTCAGCTGATATTTATTTAGCGACGGAATTAAATTCCGCCGTGAAATTCCGTCGCTAAAACGAATATTCGTCGAATATTCGTTTTTAGCGACGAATCAGCGGAATTTAATTCCGTCGCTAAATTTGGCGCCAAATTTATTCCGTCGCTAAAGCATAATTTCCGTCGCTAAATAGCGACGGAATGCTTCCGTCGCTGTTTATTCCGTCGCTAAAACACCAGTTTCTGGTAGTGTTCCCTTTACGCATGGCATCAATGGCATTGAATATCATGGTGTTTGTATGCTCCTGAGCATCCAACCGGTCAGTCACTTTCTTCAACATAGTGACCACGTTGGACATTAGCTCCAAATTGACAGCTTTCGAATTTGAAGATAGATTGCCTTGGGTGCCGGAACTAGGAAGCGGCTGACTCCTCTCACCTTGACTACCGGACGGCGGATTGGTCATTTCTACGCAAATAATCAAAGTATTCCCACAGACGGCGCCAAATTGTTTTGGTCAGATTTCAACAAGTACCACCAATGACAAGAAAAATGACAAAAGAGATAAGAATCAGGGTACAATGATTATTGGATAGAATAGAAATGAACACGAGGAATTTGTTGACTAGGGAAAGCCCTTGAACAACTTGTTCGCCGGCACAAAACCCCGGGAGGTTTAGGAACCTGCCTTGACCAAAAGGTATATTGATCGAGTTTGAGTACAAAACTAGGAGCGTATGTAAGGGAGCTTAAGCTAGTGAGATTGTGTGTGTAAAATACAGGTGTTTTCCCCCTTTTATACCTCAAATAACGGCTAAAATACAAAGAAAATAACAGGCCTAGAATCTCGGAATTAAGTTGATCCTGTTGAGATATTCTCGCCACATTATTGATGAAGGAGATAATGGTCCGTTGCTGGATACTTCAAGGGATAAACGTCATTGAATCAGTCTCCTAATCCATTAGCACGTTCCCTGAAAAGTAGGGTTTAATATAACAATAGTTCAACCTGCAAGATGATTAAGATGTAGTAGGAGAACTCAAGTTGTTAGTACCAAGATGTTATGTGCAAGTTGAAAACATATTGACTAAAAATGTAGGGCCTAACAACACACAACTGGCTAAGAGAGTGTTCATTCTTCCATGTACAATGGGCAGGCTTATGGCTTTTGTGATTGTTACTGCATGATTGTATATTTAGATTGGTAATTAACTTGAGTTCGTAATTCAATATGGAAAGGCTCACTTTTATTTAAAGAGAATCCAAGTAAGCCAGCAAATATAGTACACAATCTCACTTCATTTGAAAGAGAATTCGTAACCGAAAATATATTCAATGAGACTTGTGATATGGGTGGTGTTGTATAGATTTTGAAGTGGACGTTCCCATATCCAGAGCTTCGTCGGGATGATTTTTTAAGGATTCGACCCCAAAATGACCTTTGTCGCCCACGGATGATATCTCGTTCTTTTTAATTTCTTCCTGGATGTGCTCATCTTTCTCAATGGAAAGCACTACGACTTGTGGCCCGTGTGGTCCTGGTATGATGGCTTCATGGACTTTGACATGCTCATCTATCTTGATTATGTCTGTTTCTTGAACAAATCTTTTCTTTCGCTTCTTGATGAAGCAGCATAAAGCGATTGAGAGCATTGCAAGAAATAAGAGTCCTCCTAGAGAGACGAAAACGACCACTATAATGGTGGAGTGGTGGCCAGGCGGTGGTGGTGGTGGTGGAGGTGGAGAAAGGTGGTGTGATGGAGGTGGGGTTGAGTGACTTGGTGGCTTTGCTGCCGGAGGTGGTGGTGGACGATGATGATCAGGTGTGGTTGAGTGAGTAGGTGGCTTTGCTGCCGGAGGTGGTGATGGTACAGGAGATGGCGGCGGATAAGAAGAATGATGAGGTGGTGGTGGAGTAGGGAAGTAGGGGAAGTAGTTGGGATAGCGTTGGAGAGAGGCCATTGAGATCTGATTATGGGAATTTGGTGTTGTGGGTATAGGAAAGTTGAAAGCCTATTAGTACAGTAATATGTTTGAATTTTTATTGATCATTTACATGCTTCTAAGCATTTGGTAACTTGACCCATGTGCCAAGACTTGTAGTTGGAAAGAAAGCCACCTTAATTTCACTCTTCCTACATAAGGGTAATTTAGGACACTTTGCGGGATGGCATTTTTGAAATAAATTAGATTATGGGTTTCCTCAACAATTTTACGGGTTTATACAACTCTCAACAAAAAGTGGTTATTTTATTTAATGGAACCTTCTTATGTTGTTTCAGAAATGTACAGTCGTGCGTTATGCTTAGACTGAAAGCATAGCACGGACAGCTCAGCTGAATGGTGATCAGGTTGAGCAAAGCTGCAGTGCACGGCCATGCTAGGAACTAGGGTTGTCCGTAGGGATGTCGAATGTGACTGGAATTCGGCTTTTTTAGTACAATCATGTTTAATTTGGGCCACGCCCGTGTTTATGATAGAGCGTTAATTTTATTTTCCGCATTTGACTATTTCTAATAAGGTTGTTTTGTATGTGAATTGTATTATTACTTGCTCACCTCAAAAAATATACTCAGCATGTTCTACACCTTGAGCATCCACCTTGAGATAATGTCTTGATTTACGTCTTGAACTAACGCCTTGAATTATCTATTGTATATTTCTCTATTTTTTCAAGAAATAAGTTACGTACAAACAAGATAACCCTATCATAATTTCTTGAAAGCCTTGTCAACGCCAGCATAACGGCTAAAGTTTTCACAAAAAAGTAACGGCTGCCCATCATCAACAATGAGCGAGATTCTAGGCGATATAGCAGGGTTAGCATTCAAGTTGTTGTTTCGGTTACACTTATGTATATATATCACTTCTAGACAAGCACCTGTATACACGTTACACACTCTCCTTAACGCTCTCACTGCACTCTTGTACTAAAAAATCACTAAGATCAATAAACATTTTTTTGGTTAAGGTAGGCTTTTCCTAAAGCCTCCCGAGGTTTTTTCCGACGAACGATTGTTCAAAGGTTTTCCTCGTTATGGAGAGTTGGAAGAGGAGATTTATATGACACAATCAGATGGGTTTCAAGTTCCGGGAAAAGAAGACTATGTGTACAGGTTGAAGAAGTAATTGTATGGACTCAAGCAATTGCCTAGGCAGTGGTACAAGAAGTTTGGCAGCTATATGACAGAGATTGGCTACGCAAGGAGCGCGTAAAACTGTTGTGTGCATCACAACAAGTTAGTGGATGATTCGATCATCTATCTGGTTATTTATGTTGACGATATGTTGATAGGGGCTGTCAAGAAGTCAGATATTTAGAAGTTGAAGGGTCTACTGTCTGTAGAGTTCGAGATGAAGGATTTGGGTGCGGCAAAGAAAATTCTGGGTATGGAGATTTATAGGGATAGAAGCCAACGAAAACTGTTCTTATACCAGAAATGTTACATCAAGAAAGTTTTAGAGAGGTTTGGCATGTCTACAGCAAAGTCATTAGATTCTCCAAGTGCAGCAAATGCACGTATGTCGGTTGCCTTTGCACCTAAGTCGGATGAGTAGAAAGAGTACATGGCTCGAGTACCCTATGCTAGTGCAATTGGTAGTTTGATGTATGATATGGTTTGCACTAGGCCAGATCTTGCTCATGCTGTTACTGTGGTTAGTAGGTTGATAGGCTAAAGTCGCACGCCTACAAATTAACCAAAGACTTGGCCACAATAATGTAGCTAGAGCACGTCCAGGATCGAATTCGAAGAATGGTTATAAGTTTACATAATTGTCACTTGACAAAATTGGGGGTCTAAGCTTGATTTTTATTAATTTCTAAGACGGGAATAAAAACTAGGTTGTAAACAATTAAGAAAAAACACTTTTGATTAATTATTATCCCCGTCTATCATTCAAATATCATTGGTCAACTCTTTTCAATTTTATCCTATTCACTCGATCATGAGTTGTATTTCAATCTCTATCTCTTCCTTTGATATTAGTTAATAGCAGTGACACACTCACTAATAACCCTAATCAATATTTAAACCTAACTGACACAGTCTAGATTCACAATACCAATTGTTTACCGATTTAAGAGATTAAGATCGAGAACACTTTCAAATGTTATTTCAATTAGATAATTGTCTATTTTCTCCTACTTCACAATCCACTATGACACATGCATGGACTATAAAGTTGCTACTTGTAAAACCCTAAATTGACACAATCTTAGGGAATTCTAGCAATAAATCAATAACAAATATTTAATAATCGGCCTAATTGCAAAACCCTAGAAATCAATTTAATCAATCAAGAACAGAAGAAAATATAAATAAGATAAGAGATGAAAAGAATAAACTCAATTGAAATCAAGATCGATTCCAATAATTAAATTCAAAGCAAAAGGGATTAGTTCTCCATGAAAAATAATAAATCTCTCCAAGTAAAATAAAAATTGGAACACTAAATATTTTCTAAATGGAAGTATTTATACTCCACCCTAAAAACCTAAATCTAAAAGGAAAAGAAAAAGAAATATAAAAAGGGTTTTTAAAATAAAAATTGCACGGTCAAAGTACTGTCAAAATCAACAACTTGGATTTGAATTCGTAACTCGTTGCACGAATCGTGAAAATAAATGCAATCGTGCTGATAACAAGAACGAATCGTGCTTAAAAGCACAAGTCGTGCTTTTCTTGGTCTATTTTCCTTGGATTAATTCACAGTTGCACTTTGGTCATTCAAGTTTTCAAATTTGCAGTTTAGTACTTCAAGTTTTCAGATTTGCAGTTTGACCCCTGAACTTTATAATTCCAGTTTACTCTCCAGTTTTCCATAATTGCAGTTTGGTCCCTGGATTTCTCAGATTTCTACAAAACAGTCCTCAGCTTCAAGATCTTGACTTTGACTCCTCGAGAGTATTACATCCGAATATGAAATAAAACAGCTAAAATACCCTCAGACTACAATAACTCTCAACAACATCACACTTTAACATATTAACTCAAAATACACCAAATCTAAATTAAATAATTATAAGGACGGAAAACATAGGAATTAGATAGTATAATTATGTCATATCAAATACCCCCACGCTTAGACCGAATTTTTTTCCAAAATAACACTGTTTAAAAACTTATTTCCCAAAATGTCACAGTTTTAAAAGTATTGACCAGAATAACCTAATTTTTTAAAAAATGCGGTTGCCAACCGCGTTTTCAAAGTTTTGCAAAGTTAAATTCGCGGTTGACAACCGCGTTTTTATTATTTTTTTAATTTGGCTTCATTTTCAGAAATTGATTTTTGGAAATCATGGGAAAATATTTTTAATTTTAAAAAAATGCGCCTGGTAACCGCGTTTTTAGTTTAATTAGCAATTAAATCAACTAATTATATTTATATAAAACGCGGTCCCCATCTGCATTTTCTTTAATTTATACGCAGTTGCCAACCGCGTATGTAAGAAACGGAGTATATATGTGGAATTCCGGATTGTTCGATCATTTGCAAACACATTTGAACTCCTAATCTCTCTAAATCACTCAATTAAGGTATTCTATCTCTAAATCACTCAATTCTATGAGTTAGGGTTCAGAATGTAATTGAATTTTCTAGGGTTTTAGCATTTGCATGCATCTTTTATGTTTTTCACATTTAATTACATTTCTAGGTTTTCTCATATATGATTATTTTTCTAGGATTGTTGATGAACGGAGTTCTATTCACCTTTTTGTGCTATTGGGGAGGAGATGCATCTCACCCCTTTGATGGTCCTCATTATGACAATGGACCAAAGTTACCCCTGGTGGCTCTATACAAATGGGACTATAGGACTTTGATTAATGAGTTATATGGGGTGATTCAGATAGATCGAAGACAATTCGACTTGCAAGTGATTTGTAAGTATTCACACTCATTTGACCATGGAATTGCACAATATTTTCCTCTTCCTATAAAAAATGATAATGGGATGGAGGCAATGTTTGGGATTTCATCTCGATTTGTTGGGATGGGCAGCTTACAGTTGTATAATGATATAAAGTCTATTGATAACCGACATGAGAAAGAGTTTGTTACACGTGAGGAGCTAGTACTCAGTCAAGATGTTAATCGTGAGGTTGATACTTATAGGGATGTGAATTCTCCAAATTTCTATCGTGATAATGATTTTGGCCCAAGTGCACAAACAAATAAATCAATTGACCGGTCACCAAGGCAGGAATCAACTTTTGTGCTAAATACACAAGAAGTGGATGATGTTTATGATTATGAAGGAGATGAAGACTATGTAGCTACCTTATTGGAAGAAAATGAATTTCTAGACTGTAGCAGCGGGTCTGATGAGGAAGAAAATTTAAATGTATCAGAATTTCCTAGTATTCGCCTCCATGACGGAGCAGAATATCCATTTTATAGTGATGTTGGTGGTGTTGATGGAACTTCTGTTACAGCAAATGAACAACTTAATTTTCCGATATGGGATGAAGAGCATGAACCAATTTCTAAGGGTTTATGTTTTTCTACAAAATTTAGCATGCAATATGCGATTAAGAGGCACCACATCTTAACAAATTGGGGTTTCAAGGTAAGAAGAAGCACAAGTTTGACATGGGCAATCGAGTGTCTTATGAAAGAAGAGTGTTCGTGTAACTTTTATCTTTGAGGGAGTTTGAAGGTAAACGGTGGATGAAAAATAACAGTGTATATTGGTCCTCATACTTGCTTATATTTAGGACTTAGCCAAGATCATCCACACTTGGATGCTAAGTTCATTGGTGGGGAAATCGTTTGCCTTGCAAAGGCTGATCCTGATTTGAAAATTCAGGTTGTTATTGCAAGTATAGTCAAAGCCTACAAAAAGACAGTTTCCTATAAAAAAAAATCATGGTGTGGGAATCAAAAGGCTATTGCAGAGGTATACGGAGATTAGGAGAAATCATATGAAAGGTTGCCTCGGGTTCTAGCAGCTATCAAACAATTCAACCCTGGGACAATTGTGGAGTATTATCAGCCTCCCCCGGCAGGCCAACTGGCAATGTTTGATCATGTGTTTTGGGCATATGAACCTTGTCTTAATGATTTATTGTTGTCCTGTCATTTCTGTGGATGGTACATTCTTACATGGTCGATATAAAGGAGTTATACTTATTGCTATGGGAGTAGATGCTAACGATAGTATCCTTCCCCTTGCATTTGCTACTGTTGAGAAAGAAGATTACATAAATTGGCGTTGGTTCTTGTAATTGTTCATAAACATGTTGTGAAGGGTCGTCAGGTTTGCTTAATTTCTGATCGCCATGGACGTATACTGAAGACAATTGCAACAGAGTCAGGGTGGAAAAATGTGCATCACCGGTTTTGCTTAAGACATATGAGGGCCAATTTCCTTGACAAGCATAAGGGTTCTGATTTGAAGCGAATGTTTTGGGTTGCAGGTCGTGCACATCAAGACCGAAAATTGAAAGAAATGTTGGAGCAAATTCGATTGGTGAACTCTGAGGCAATTAAGTGGTTTGAGTACTTAGATGCTAAGAAGTGGACACTTTCACATGACGATGGTTATAGATATGGCATAATGACTACGAATATATCAGAAGTGTTTAACGGTGTCATGAAAGGTGCCCGCGGTATGCCTATTACAGCAATAGTTGAGTGTTCATTTTATCGATGTGTGGAATATTTCCAACTTAGGCTTGGGGCTACAAGAAGAGAATTAGGAACGAACATCAATTCCTTGCATCAGTTTAACTCCAGAGTTACATGGCGATATGACCATAATGAAAAGAAGGCTGGAATGCACCAGGATTAGAGTTTTTAATAATTCCAAAATTATTGCCTGGTTATGTTTTTGGTTTTAATAACGGTGTAGTGATATATATATATATATATATATATATATATATATATATATATATATATATATATATATATATATATATAATTTGTGCTGAATATGCTTCAAAATTTTGTAATTATAGTTTTTTGTGTTTCTCATTCATCCAGGTTAGAGTTTTTAATAATTCTGAAATTGGGGTGTATTCTGTGACTACCGGACGTCGTGGTGCAAAAGGGGGAAATGATCAAGTTGTACGTTTTGACAATAAAACTTGCACATGCGAAAAATGGGTTGCATACCATGTCCCTTGTTCGCATGTTATTGCATGTTGCAAATATCAAAATGTTGCTGCTCGTAATCTTTTATCTCCATTCTACAATCTTGAGCCATATTTAAAGACATGGGAGGGCACATTTGAACCATTGGAACATGAGGACTATTAGGATGTTAATCAAGTTGTACGATTTTTTCCGGATCCAGATCTTCGGCGTGATGCCACTAAAGGTCGACCAAGATCAAGACGTATTCGTAACTCAATGGATTTTCAAGTCAACAAACGGACAATTCATTGTTCAATATGCAAGAAAGAAGGTCATACCCGTCGAAGGTGTCCAAGTAATAGGAATGAAGATTCTTAATTAAAAAAAATCCTATTTCTAGTAGTTTGTGGTGTTGTTAATATCGTATTTCTAGTACTTTGTGATGTTGTTATCAAACAATTGCTATTTAATCAATGTTACCTTAGTTTCTATATTAACATTGGTTTTTTAAAACAGCTGAAAAATTGTGATGATGACCATTTTTCAGTTTGGTATGAAAAAACAACAGACAGTAAACATTTTGTAAGGATTCACTAAAAAGGCGGTTACTAAATGCGTTTTTAGTGAAAACGCAATTAGTAAATGCATTTTAACCACTTAAAAATGTGGTTGCCAAATGCGTTTTCATTAATAACGCGATTAGTAACCGCGCTTTTAATGAAAACGCGGCTGCCAACCACGCTTAACTGAACCTGTTGTCTAACTGAAAAAGCCTGTCTATATGCCCCAAATAACCTGATATTATATATAATGACATACACCACATTTAAAAACACTAAAAATGCTGACCAATACATACTCCAACATCAAAATTAAAATTAAAATACGTATTTCAAAACATCCAGACAGTACAGTTTCTGTCTAAACTCCAAACAAACTGTTTCAAAATGGATGTGACCACATCCCGGTCAACTAGGAGTATATTTTGATGGTTTTTTTCTTTTCCTAGAACCTGGCTTGCGCCTAACAATAACTTTTGGTGGACGAGGTAATACAGAATCAGGTAAATGATCAACCTGAGTGACACACTCACCTTGAGTGACCTGAGGCTCATCCTGTGCGCTATGAATCTGGTTAGTAAAAGGTGACTGAACTGATGGATTAAAAGTTGGTTGTGTCTCTCTCAGTATCAATGGAGTAAAAGGTGACTGAACTGTATTATATGCTCGAGCCTCGATCTCCCTCTCTCCCTCTCCCTCTCCATCTTCCTCTCCATCTTCCTCTCCCTCTCCCTCTCCATCTCCCTCTCCCTCTCTCTCTCTCTCCCTCCCTCTTCCTCTATATCCCTCCCTCCCTCTTCCTCTATATCCCTCCCTCCCTCTTCCTCTGGCTCGGGAGTAGGCTGTACTACTGGTTATACTCTAACACGATGACGAGGACGTTGTCTAGGTACTACCTGCTGCTAACGATCAACCGCGGGAGGTGGTGGTTGAGCATCCAGTCGCCGCTGCTCTCTAATATGGGAGAAAGTTGATCTTATAATCTGATTTACCTCCAAGCACGGCTCAGTAGAATCATTGGCAATAGCACGTTGATTTAACTCGAACACCCTATGTAAAGTTTGCACCTGTGATTGTCAAACCAAGTGTATGATACTGATAAACAGTAGATATACCAAAATCTTGCATGAATAAATAAAACATAAGAAAATGATAACTTACCAAACCCTTGAAAGAAGTAACATGAGACCTATACCCAAAATCCTCAAAATCTTTTGGGTGTTGAATCAACAAAACAGTGATGTTGTGATACCAAATCATATAGGGACTGGTATAATCAAGCACCTCTTGCTTAATGGTTCTTCTACCAAGGTATGATGTCTTGACTCCCATTGTTGTACCTCTGTTCGGTGCTTCTCTCTCCAATTCATATTAGGTCAGCCTCGGCGGTCTATAGTATGTAAATCAGCGGGGGTATCACATGATTGGGGAATCAATTGTAGCATTCCAAACTGTCTATATACTCTATCAGGTAGATGCCATTCTACCCTGTCAAAACAAATCAGCGGTGCTCTTGTCCTCCAAATAGCCTCTCCCTGGCGGCAATAATCTGGAAGAATACTGTCTCTATATGGTTGCCATGTAAACTGATCATCAGTTAGGGATGTTAATTGATCCCTATATGCTCGCGTATTATGTGCACTCACATTCTGAAATGACAAGTCCCCACGCCACCTGAAATGAAAAAAAAAAAAAACCAGTCAAATAAATATTTCAAAAATACTCCCTCTGGCCTCAATCATAAGGAAAAAAACTAATTTCACACATTAAGAAGGTAGTTAAATTGGTTTAAAACATGTTATTACATTCAATGAGTTTTACATCGAAAATACATTAATGAATCAAACCTGCATCCCAAAGGTGGGTCAGGTAGACCATCTGCCACATGAGCATCGCGAGGCACAACTCTAGTAGGTCGAGCAAATGACAACCTCTCCCATGCCCACAACTGTTTAAAAGTAATGAAATTAATATCTCAAATTATAAAGAGAGATATAAAAAGTAAAAAATAAAAATACACTTTTTATACCTGCAATACCGTTAATTATCCACCAATCTGTTGAACATTGGGTGATGTCGCACCGCATAACTCTCGATACAAAAAGGCTAAGGAAGAACACCCCAACTATAGTCGCGTGTCCGATCAATATCTTGAAGTAGTGATAGGAAGATCATCTTAACCTTGTTACCTGAACGATCGGGCATCACTGTACCTCCGATAACTGAGAATATATATGCCCGTGTATAGCTGTCAACTTCAGCTGGGAGGGCATCCTCGGGAAGTGGTGTATTAAACTGATCTGTCAACCACATAATCTTCAAAAATCCACCGTTCATCTCACTATCGAGCGGGCTGACACCTAGTATCTCTTGGCATAGCTCCCTCTATTGCTGTGGTTTACGAGTTGGGTCTAGACCCGTAACAACTTCTCCATCTACAGGTAGCCCGGTCAATATGCCAATATCCTGAAGAGTAATCGTGGCCTCACCGATAGGGAGGTGGAAGGAATGTGTCTCCTGATGCCAACGCTCGATCAAAGCATTTATCAATCCCCAGTCATACTTCATTATGCCTAATTTGTACACCCCATAGAAGCCTGCATCTACTAGCCGAGATACAACCCTGTTATCCAACTTTATGGGTATTTTCGAATCACCCCGACATGCTGTAATCTGTTTTACTTCCTCTCCTTTCCAAATATAAGACAAACTGTGTTTCTCGTGAAGATTGAGAACACTAGGATCAATTGGGCCCCGATCAATCTCGAAGAAGTTGATGCTCTTCATCCATCTGTGTAACCAAAAAATACCAAGATATAGCAAATAAATAATGGAACTACAGAAACCAAGAGAGAACAAGTATATGACAACTAAACAAGCATTCATCAGAGTTGTATGAATCCCATAATTATGGTCATATAATTTGAATTTCAACAAAAATAAACCTAATAACTCAAGTTTCACCAATTTCAAGTAGTATCATACTCATAAACATCAACCCAACAACTGACATTTGAGAGTAGCAACACATAAACGCCAAACTTCAACTAATATAAACCCATATGTTTTCCCAAATTTTTGAAAACAAAAAATAGATAAAATCATAATCACCAAGAACTGAAATTAATGAAAAGGGATGGCGAAGAATCGAGATTGAATGATTTACCGTTGTTGAATCGATGCTACAACCTCGAATTCGTCTTTTCTCCCTCTCGCCCTCTTCGTCGGAATGGAGCCCTAACTTTTCTCTCTGGTTTCTATCACAATTTCACAAATGTTTGTGGGACCTCTCGTCCCATTACTTAAGTTTCTCGGTTTTTTTGTTTTTTTTTAGAAAACACAACATACTATAACATTCATCCTTCCCCAATACCCCCACACTTAAACTAGACATTGTCCTCAATGACACTAAACAATAAATACGGGACAATAAAAATATGGGGAAAAGGGTACCAAGAAAATTAAGTAATGGGACGAGAGGTCCCACAAACATGAGCCTCATCAATGTAAGGGGGATGAAAGTAATCTTCACAAGTTACCTCTAGAAGATGATTCGGCTCTATGACATGCCTCCCTGTTGGAGACCATTTCAGCTTCCCTTTCTTCTTCTCTTTTGCTTTCGTCCCCACTCTTGGTGGTTCTTCTTTCTTATTTTTCTCCGGCTTCACTTTTGGAGATTCATCACGATCATCTACCTTGACCCCGTCCTTGATAATTGGCTCACTCAAATCCATGGCACAAACCTTGCGCACATTCTTGGGAAAAGTCTTATCACCAAACACATTAAAACTCACCACTTTCTCATCAAACTCATAGTTAACGAGCCATTTTTCACATCAAGCTTGTTTTGCGAGGTAGACATGAAAGGCCTCCCTAATAAAATGGGAGCCTCAAAATCATTCTCCATGTCAAGAATAAAGAAATCCGCCGAAAATACCAAATCACCAACCTTCACCTCCACATCTCTAACCACCCCATTAGGGTATGCGTTAGATTTGTCTGCTAACTAAATTACCACCCTAGTGTCCTCCAATTTACCCAACTTAAGATCTTCAAACAATGCATTTGGCATCACATTGATTGAAGCTCCTAAATCGAGCATAGCACTATGAACATGACCACCCCCAAATGAAACAGGAACCACGAACATGCCCGGATCACAACACATCTTGGGCATCTTTTTCTGATAAACCGCGCTAACATGCTCAACCACTTTCACTTTCTTCAGCTCACCTTTCTTCGGAGTCCTCTTTAGTGTGCACAATTCCTTCAAAAATTTAGCGTATCTAGGAACTGTATTGAGAAGATCCAATAAAGGGATATTTACCTCAATATTTTTGAAAGTATCAAACATGCTCTTCTCTGATTCCTTTGAAGCGTCTCTCTTTAATGCTTCCGAAAAAGGTGGGACCGGCTCATATACACGCAATGGTGGTGGAACATATTTCTCGGGAGCCTTTTCTTTCTGAACATCCCTCTCTACCACCAACTTTGGCTCAACTCTCTTTTCAACCTTCTGTTCAGGCTCTATAGACACCATCTGCCCATCCACTTTCTTCTTCCTCCTCACATACACTGCACTTACATTCTACTCGGAGGTTGCTCAGTCTTTGTTGCCTCTTGTAAGTACGCCAATCCAATTCGCGACCCTTTATAGGTGCATTTTAATATGATAGAATTGCACTAGGGGCGTTTTGGTAAATTCCTGGTCCATTCCGAGACTTTCGGAAACATTTCATAAGTTTCTTGCGAAGGAAGTACTTTTAAGTATTTTTCTCAAGCAAAAGGACCTATAAGGTATTATTCATTTTGGACTTATTGGAAATTAACTTGGAATGTTCAAGAACCAGGTTTTGGCGCCAGAAACGGTTATTAGCTTACTTAGTCGTGCGACATCTCGAGCCATAGAAAATGGAAGCAGAAGGTCGTGCGACATAACCTGCCCATCATCAGCAGCCTATAAATAAGACCCTACCCCTCTCATTTCTAGATCCCTTTTCCACCTCCCTACTATTACCCTGTCAAAATACGTCCAGAAATACCTCTCTCTCCTAAAACACACACAACACACACCAATTCTCTCAATTCAATCCCTCTCTCTCATCCAATTCACCCATCTACCTTCATACTCCACATACCATTGAAGATCTGAAGATCAACACTCCATCTGTGCTCAAATCCACATTCCAGCAGCTGAATCGAAGGTCTCTGCACCTAACTTGGTGTAGAGGTTGAGGACTACATGGGTAACGAATTCCTTTCCTCTTTCTCTCTCTCATTTGCTCCTTGCACAATTCATATTCACTCTCTATTCATCCACTTGATAATTAAGCTCCATCTGCTTTAATTATCAAGTGGCAATCGCCATCTCTATGTTTAATTCATTTGCTTAGTTTAACTTCATTGTTCATGGTGTGATCTTATCATATTTGTGGCTTGTTTGCCAAGGGAGTGTGGATCTCCCCATATCCACACCCCCTTGGTCAATTCGTTGCTAATTTGTGATATTCTGAGTTGAGTTGGTGTTCTAATTAGATCCGATTGGATCTCTATTGAATCTGATTTCCAAATTGTAAAGTCTCTGTAGAGAGTCAGGTTATGTCACGCGACACAATTGGCCACTCCAGGTCCTGTGTAGTGCGACATAACTAGCCACTCTACAGAGACTATCATTTCAATTGTAATTTATTTATCTGGTTCACTTGTCACTCAAAACGGAGTGTGGATCCTTAATATTCACACCCATTTGAAGTGATTGTGTTCTGTATTTTGAGACTTGTAAAACCTCTGCAAGGTGGCTGGTAGTGTCACGCGACACAATTAGACATGTGGAGTCCTGTGTCACGCGACACAAGTAGCCCTTTACAGAAGGTTCATTTCAGTTGTAAGTACTGTTCAATCCTCATTGTAAGTGGGATGTGGCCTCCCACAGTGAATGGCTCACAAGATGTAATTTTCTCCTTTTGAGCAATAAAACAAAGCACTTATATGCATTTTGTCACATATCTTGTCACACACAAATTGCACACACTCTTGAATGTTTTGGATGTTGAACATAGAAAGACTCGTTTACGGACTAGGCGTGTTGGGTGAACTCTCGAACCCATTTTCTCTTTTCAAAAAGGTTTTCAATGTTTCCTTTAAAACGGCGTGGCGACTTTCAAAATTTTATTTTTCGGCGAGCGTACATTCAGTGGGGACTCCGCAGGGGACTTGAAACCTGTTTTCAAAAGTGGGTCAAACTTTCATTCATGTTCAACATCCTTCTCATTCATTTGTGTGTGCATTGTGTGTGATGCTATGTGATATGTGCATATTAATGCTTTGTGGCTTCCCTCCCCTTCCTTGCTTCCTGTTTGTTGTGCTGGGACTTGATTGTTGAGCTATTGCATTGGGCTTGGAGGCTGGGGCTGGTTCTGTCTCTTTTGTTCAGATTTTGGAAATGGCTCCTTCTGTCACGCGACAGAACTTGCCATTTCAGTCCTGTGTAGTGCGACAGAAGTGGCCACTTTGCAGATGGTGAATCTTGGTACAGGTTGTGATTGTGGGCAATTCCCATGATCAAATTATTGATCATTTTTTGATTGTTGTTCTCTGTGGGGTTTTAGTGTGTGTTTGTTCTTTCTTTTGTCACCCCCTTTTCAAAAAAAATTAAAAAAAAAGAAATCCCAAAAAATCATTTTTCGCAAAATAAAGGAATCTAGTCATCCGCACACTACGTCACATAGATCTAGAACCCTCGGGTGCGATTGATGGCATCGTGGACGGTGATGTAATTCGTCTACGCTTGAGCGCCTGAAATCAATCCTATCCCCCTAGCACATCATAGGTGGAGCCACACTTTTAAAGCTTACCCAACGATTGGTTTTTGACACGCTATTTTCAAATACACTAAAATGAATTGTTTCAAAATTTATAATAGGCTTTCGTACATATCCCAAAACCTAGCACATATGGACATGTTGCCAACGTAACATGGTTTCACGAAAGGACATGTCGCTCTCACGGCATGTTCTAACGAGAGATCATGCCGCATTGTCAACGTGCACCGACGAGAGGTCATGCCGAATTTTTCCTTGAATTTCTTCGGGAATACCCGTTATGCTGCCCAAATTTCTTCAGAAATTGGGATTGCTCGTCCGTCCCATTAATGCTTCGGTTTTATATAGATATTATTGCTTATTATTAGTTTTTAATCAATACATTTGGTGTATTTTTGGATGATGTGTCCCTAGGTACCCCTGAGGTTTAGATTGCAAGAATAAAGGTTTCCCCCTTTTCCAACCATTCCTAGGACTTAAAAGACATCGATTTCTACTTGAACATTAATAAGATGTTGCATGAGTCTGTCTCCTTCCATGTTCTTCCCTCTCCCATACCTTCTCTATCCTCCACCTTATACACGCTCTCTCCTCACCAGGTTACGGCAAGTTAGGTTCGTGCTCCTGAGTCTTGTTTGGTACGCATTCCCGAAGCCGCCACAATTTTAGAGATGTCTAGTGCAGAGAAGGGTATGACTACTCAATCTGGGGTTTCGTCTGCCATGGGTCAACAAGACATGCATGACCTGTCTATGGAAGAGATGAGGGCTACTATGGAAGCTGCTCTAGTTAGAGAGCATGAGGCTCGGTTACTCGCTCAAGCCTCTAAAGCTAGAGAAGATGCAGCACACTCTAAGTTTGTAGAAGCAATGAGAAGCCGGGGTATTACTGTGATCCGATGTGCTGATGGGACTTATGAAGAGATTAATGATGCCAATGAGTTCGATGTTGAAGCCAGAAATGTCTCTCTTCCTTCCCTTGCTCCAACTTCTCACCCAATTCAAGTTCTAAGCCATGGTGTGCAGTCGAGCCCTCAAACAAGTTTTGGTGTAATCGGAGGAACACAGCCAGTGTTCCATGATGTGACCTCCTCACCAATTCTCAATGCTTCTGTGCCTCTAAGCCAATTTGGGTCCCAACTTCCGAACAGTCAGGGCTTGTTGTTTTCGGGTTCTCAATATCAGCAGGGTCAGTTTCATGGTCCTCACTTCCAGGGTAACTCCCGATGCTCGATTCACACCCTTGTTTTCACAGGAAATCGGTTCGGCGCTGGGATGGATTTCCATGGTTTCACCTGCTAACCAGCCTCAATCTCAGGGATATATGTCTCAGCCTTTAATCATAGCCGTCAAAATCGAGCCTGACCCGTGGGCCCGGTCCAGCCCGCCCGGGTTTTTAAGGGCCTGGGCCTCAAATTAGGCGGCTCGAAAAAAACCGGGCCTCTTTGGCCCGACCCGATAGGCCCGTGGGTTTAGGCGGCCCGAACTTGAAAAGCCCGCAAAAGCCCGACCCGGCCCGATGAAAAGTTTGACAAAGTCAACACACTAAAAAAAAAAAACTAAAGAAAAAGACACTGTAAGAGTGAAGCCTGAAATGAGTGAAATTCATCAACCAAGCAGGCAAGCAGGTAGAGTAGCAGGTTGTGGTCTTGGCCCTTGGCCCTTGGCCTTGGCCTTGGCCTTGGCCGGCCTTGGCCTTGGCCTTGGCTCCTCAAATATCCCACATCGAAAGAATAGGAAAGAAAATGGCCTTGTTGGTTCTTGGCCTTGGCCCTTGGTCCTTGGCCTTGGCCGCCCTTGGCCTTTGGACCTTGGCCTTGGCCCTTGGAGGATTTTATCCCACATTGAAAAATAAAGAAAGTAGAATGTGGCTATTGGTTAAATATAGAGGCCGCTGAAACCATGATTGCCCTCATAATTCGACCGTGGCCTTGGCATCTGCCTTATCTCTCGGCCGTGGCCTTGGCGTAGTCTGGCCATGGCCTAGGCGTTGTCTGGCCGTTGCCTAGGTGTTCTCAAGCCGTGGCCTAGGCGTTGTCCGGCCGTGGCCTGGGCATTGTCCGGCCGTGGCCTTAACGTTGGCCGGCCTTGGTCTGCCTTTGGCTTTGGTTTAGAATGCTGTTTTAATTTTGGCCCGTAGGCCCGAAGGTCCGTAGGCCCGAAGTACACTTGGGCCGGGCTTGAATTTTTCTAGGCCCGCTAATATTTTGGGCTGGCCCGGCCCGGCCCGTCAATAGGTGAAGCCCGGTGGGCTTAGGCCGGGCTGGCCCGGCCCGGCCTGTTTGACAGCTATACCTTTAATGGATTCGGCTTTTGGGTTTGGCTCATCACTTGTGCAACATCCAGAGTCAGCTCCCTACTTTCCTGCTAGTGCTCTTCTGCAGAATCAGAATCCTCCAACTGATCGGTTTAATTATTTGTCAGCTCCAGCATCTTTCAGTCTACCACCAGCGTCTGGGTCAGCTCAGCCGTCTTTCTTCCAATCGGCCAGTTCTGAATCTTCTTCAACCGCTGCTCCCTCTATTCCGTAGCTACCAGGGATGACCCCAGAGGTGATTGCGTTGTTAAGACAGATGCAACAGCAGATTGACAAGTTGACTGTAGGATCAAGTGGACTCAAAGTTGTTGATCCAGGACAAGTAAAGCCTCTTCCTTATATGTTCAAGATGCCCAAAATACAATTTGATGGCTCAGCATGCCCGAAAACTCATGTGGACACATATGTGATGACTATGGGAGCAATGGGTTGTACCCCCCGAGTTTATGGCTCAGCACTTTCATCTCACACTCAAGGGACCTGCCTTGACATGGTTTCTAACTCTTAAGCCAGAAGCTCGATCTACTTGGAGTCAGACCACTGAGGCCTTTCTTGAAAAGTACCGTGGGAATCTTGAATGACGCACAACTAGAGACGACTTGGTCGGTACAATTCAGAAACAGGATGAATCAATCACTGAGTTCTACAAGAGGTGGAACTCTAAGCTGAATGAGCTTTCTGAGCCAAACCCTTTGTAGGACCAAAAGGACATCTTTCTGTCATGTGTGAAGCCGGTTCTTTGTGAGGCTATTGGAAAGGGTTGGTACCCCGATTTGAGAGAAATGGTAGGCATGGGAGCTCGTAGCGAGAATCGACTCTTCAATCTTACCCCATATGTCCAGACCGGTAATGTTTGTGGTTATGGTTCCAAGATGGTCAATCCAGTTTCCCGGGTCCCAAAAGACAATAGTATCAACAACCTTCAGAGAGGAAGCACTGGTCCAAGCAGTGGGAAATTTCAATCTCGCCAGCCACGGAAGTTTAAAGATTTTGGCATGACTACGGAGGAGGCATTTAATGGCTTCGTTAAGGCCGGGATGGTCAAGCCCCTTGATAATTACAGCCCTGTTCATCGTAACCCAAAACTGGACACAAGCAAGTATTGCTGCTACCATCAGTTTCCTGGCCATGTCACCAATGACTGCATCCCCCTGAAGATGCTCATTCAAAAGCTTGTTGATGAGGGTAAGATTGAGAAAGCTTGCCCCAATGTTGTCACCAATCCTCTTCCATGATTCAAAGGGGCTCTCCCATTCAAAGCCGAAGAAGTCAGTCAGTCAGCGTCATAGGTTCTAGAGTGTCCTTTACGTTGTTATGAGTCTGTCGAGTCCAAGTTGGACCAGTTTTTGCTTTGCAGTAATAAAAATCTTTGTTTCTTTTCTTGCTAGACTCGAGACATCACTTGCACACCCACGTTACACTTAATTGAAATGGTCTTATTCTACATGATCACTTGTGCTGCTTAATTACTAATCCATTGGAATGATTAATATTTAAATTGATCGGAGTGAGAAAATCGATTGATATCATTCTCAAATTGGGGCCCATCAATCCCCCATCTCGTATCTCATATGCTCATATCTCTTTCATCATCCTCATCAGTTCGTCGCTCGAAGAATTTGCATGAATCCTTCTCAAGTAAGCTTAAGCAAGCAATGAAGACCTAATCTCGTTCAGGTCATCCGGTAGGGATTGCGGTTGAAACCTTTCACCCTAGGGAAGCCGTTACCTCACCCTCACTAAGCAATACCCTTTCATTTCAAGATCGGCATGTTTTGAAACCCCGTTTAGCCATCATCTTTGCTCCGTGCTAAGAGAAGTCCAAGCAATGCCAAGAAGTTAGCTTCGAGAATCGGCGGTGCGTAAAATACTCAAGCCATGAAGGAAGGACAAAGATAATCCTCAACTCCTCAAGAGGCCTTCCAAGTTATCAAAAGAAGGACTTTAAATCCTCACAATTCAGCAAGAATCCTCAAGAGTCTTTTCAAAAGAAGGACTTTAGATCCTCACAATTCAGCAAAAATCCCCGACTTCTCAAGAAGCTCTCCAATGTTCAAAAGGAGCCCGAATTCTCACAAGTTCACAAAAGTTCTCGATAGCTTGGACTTCCTCTCACCAAACACCTTCCAACCAATTCCATCCATCCTCTTGATTTTAGGGGATATTTCCATTACCTTAACCAATCCCAAGCCATCTCCTCGCTTTTGGAGGATATTTCCATTGCCCTTGCCTTTGGCCAAAGTCAAAAATTTGACCTCTCATTCTTAGAGGCAATCAATTCTCTCGCCATAGAAATCCCAAACACATCTCCAAAAGCCAACCTCTCATCTTTAGAGGTTCAGTCAGTAAAAGGCCACTGACCTCTCATCTTAAGAGGTCATGATTTTCCAAATCACCCGATGGCCGATCGAAACCCTGAAACCCAGCTACAGTTCCTACCGGATAGCAGTTTCATTCCAATTTCATCAGGATCTAAATAATATTAACGCTTCATTGCTTGCTTAAATCGGAGCCAAATCCATCTCGGCTCAAAAGATCATCAATCAGAGATTGTGCAAATTCAAACAATTCATTTGGCACTTCATGTGAGCATGTGTCATTTCTCCTCCACAAACACTTGCCGTGAATGCTCCACTGAAGCTTCGCATCCATGTCTTTCATTGACACTCCAGGAGGACATATTTTTCAATTCTCCAATTCTCAGAAAAATATCCTTAAAGGTCCTCAAAATCTCAAATTTTCGCATTCCTTTCAATCGGGATAAGCCCGAACTACGGCGACCTGAGCTCCTCCTAAGGAGGGGAACGTAGGCAACCATAATTGGTCCGGTCGAAATCACAAATAAATCTCAGAAAATCCGGTCTCATCAAGGGTCGTCCCTATACACAAATCCTATTTCCATCTCATCGAGTTTGATTCTCGATATCAGTTGGTTTTCTCCTCGTGATTAATCAAAATATTTGTTCATATCAAGCTTAGTGGTTGAATAACCCGAACATCAATAAAGGGTTTTAAGCAGCCTTGTGATCATCATGAATAAGACAAGTCTTCAAATGTCTCGACAAGTCTTCTTTTCTACATCATAGGAAAATAGAGCCAAACACTGTCTTTCTGTCAGCAGGAGCTTCCATACACTTTTCCACGCCTTGTGATGCTTATACTCTCTCAAAAGAGTCAAACCCAAAGCGATAGTTTACACAAAATCGGGATTCATTCCCACTTTTCGAAAGATGTGCCCCTGCACGTATACATTTCCGAGTCTTGTCCAATGGCTGATTGACTAAGGTCTGAAATGATGAGTTGCCTCCTTGGCCAGAAGATGACTCTGTCTGCAATAGGGTTGCATTGGAGCTCTTCAAGCTGGGGCTTTGTTAAGAAGTTCTCTCAGACTCTCCTTACCAGATTCCCTCCGGATTTTGTTTTGCATTATCAACTGGGGCTTCACCATGGTCACCTCCTCAAGATCGAGGCTTCGCCTAGTCATCTCTTCAAAACCAGGGCACTTTATGCACTACCTCTACTGCTTTCCATCTCGGGCGCTCGACACACTTTGTTCTTATCAGCAACAATCAACCTGCTGCAATCTGTACTCCCGGGAGCATCCCCGACTTGCCTAGTCTGCATCATGTCATCCATACATTCCTCAATCATTACTCATACATTTCCCTACCTCATGGGAGAGGGTTCACTTCACCACATACATCCCTACACATAAATAACCCATTCATCATCATATATACACCATATTCCATATACAATCCATCATTTGCTACATACATATCAGCTCGTCAAGCCATACAAAATCCTCACTCCATTTTCATCCCTAGTCGAAGTGGATTCATGCAATAAAAGCTAATAATGCATAAATTTAACAATAATTGTGTTCAAATACAAAGTGCCTAGAGTGTTGTGTTTTCTCCCCTCACAAGGTACAATAATCAAGTGATCATGATCTGATCATGGGGATTGCTCCTCAAATTACAACCTGGACAAAGATTTCAAATCCTGCAGGTGGCATATTCTGCCTTTATCATCGTCATCTTCGAATTCATCAGCATTGTTTGAAAGAGCTTCTGTGAGGACCCCGACCCGGAACCTACACGTGTCCCGAGCTGGAGCGTCCTAAAACTAACTCAAATCACCTAAACTTTTAAAACTTTGATTTAACTTTCAAACATAACACAATTAACATAACCTTTTTCAAAACAACTCCACGACTCTCCACATTGGAGGAAGAGTGGACCAACTTTGAAAGTACTAAACTGTTTTAGTTACAAAAGATTGTGGTTCTAACGTAGAAATTAAAGTTTATAAATACAAACTCCATAAAGGAATTATACCAAAATACACTTTCTACGCCAACCTATACATACCCCGACAATACCCAAAAGATCACTTCCAAACTCCTCTCCGCCCTTACTTGGCCGGTCCGCCTGTCTCGGGATCTAAAAACATTAAAGGGAGAGGGGTGAGAATAAATCTCAGCAAGCTATTATGAATGAAGCAATATGCCAAATAAGATGCAACACATAACAAGTCGCATATAACACCTTGGAAAAGCTGTAAACACTTTACATTACCTCGGTTTACCTTTTCCCATCTGAACAATAGTCGTACAACATTGGATATAAAATTCCAATCTTAGGTGAGCTGCTTAAGCAATACTCACAACTTATAAGACCCATTTCTCAGGGAACCATATAAGATAGTAGCAACTCTGTAAGGCTTTTGGCTCAATACAGATGCTATAACCCCGACATGTGGCCACAGGAGGGGACGGTCACAGATATAACATAATCCGATCACATTAGGACACACTTCCATAATTGATCGTATTATGTTATACCCCCAACATCAGCTGATTAACACATTATGAAGCACATAATAGTTACTTGAAATATAATCCACAAAGGGGATAAACAATATAGCCACATGATAATATATACTCATGTTCAACCAATATCATAGTGCAACATTTATGTAATACACTAAGCATAGCACAAATCCTGAATATGTACTCAGGTAAAGTAACAAAGTATCAGTAACTAACCACACTTAGACAATATTCAATAATACATGGTCTCTATAAAGATCCAAGTTAACTTTACCAAGTTGGGGTCACATTTGATAAGGGCCAAATAAGATTGCCAAACGAATTTTGAGTCAGACTTAAAGTGCTTCCGTAGTTCCGTTTTAACTCATTTAAGGTGTCATTGAGTGGCACAAGTGTTCTATGTATAACCTAGGTTAAAAAGGATTAATTCATATCCGAGGTGGATTGGATTCTACTACTATATAATGGCTAGGAATCATTCCACGTGATTGTGGGTAAAAATCAGCAAGAAAGGAGACTGGGGAGGTTCTGGTGCCATGGGCGACAGCCCTTGCCACTTGGGCGACCGCCCAAGTGGGATTTCTAAAGGGTACAGGTTTTCTGTGGTACTGGGCGACCGCACAGAAGACTCATGGGTGACCGCTCAAGATCTCTTGGGCGACCGCTCACGCTGAAGGAGAAATGGGAGGCAAAAGGCTGGACTCATGGGCGGCTGCTCAAGCCCCATGGGCGACCGCCCAGAACCCCTGATCTGAAATCTGCAGCTGTCCCAAAAATTCAAACCAAGCTTAACCAAGTTTTGTAATCATAAGGAGGAATGGCTAACTTTACAATCTCATCTTAAATCATTTCAACCCAAAGTAACATAACCTAAACCTAGATCATTTACCCCTTGGTTTCCACCCATTTGACTACCATATTTCAAGTTTAATCCTTCTTAATCTAAATCAACCCATTTATTTCACTCTTGATCAACTTCTATGAACAATAACATCATTCTATGTCATTTACCAATTCCTCAACTCCAATAAGATATCCAAAGCATTGAACAACCATCATATTAGCAAGAGCAACATTAAAGAGTTCATGAGCATTTAATGAAGGGAAAGGTCATAATAACTCACCTTAGAATTTTAGGATGAAATGAAGATCTTCTTAGCTTGAGAAACTCCCTTAGATGCCCCAAACACAAAAGTACAATTGGATTGGAAAATGGAGAAGAATTGAGCTTGCTAGTAATTTGGATAGTGAGGCTTCAAGGTAAGGCTTCCATGGAATTTGGGAAGGAGGAAGAAGAAAATGAAGAAGAAAGAATGAGGAGGATGTAGGAGGTATGGGTGGGCCTTGACTAAGGAGGTGAAGGAGAGTAAAATAAGGGTATGTCCCCCCATGCCATACTAATGCAAATCTTTCCACATCCTACACTAAAGCCCCTAAATGTTCAAGAAAGGCAATTAAACCCTTTACTTCCCTTCTCTACACAAGAAAATCCTAACTACACACATTTTATTTATTTCCAATTATCATACTTCCCCCATGAACTTTATTTCATTTCCCAATCATCTCATCCTAATATAAGAAATCAAGGATATAAAATGAACACATTATTTTAACAATAATATTAAAAGCATATAATATGATGCTAAAATAGTGCCTAGGGTTAGGGTCGTTACAGCTTCAGCTGCCCCAATCTCCAAGCAATAGTGCTCATCAGTATCAGCGACATCAAAGCCTGTTCCGCACGACGAGTCATCATCAAAGCTTGTTCTGCCTGGCGAATCATCAAAGCCCGTTTTGCATGAAAAATCATCAACAAAGACCGTCCCTCGCACGGCAAACCAACAACTCTTCATCAACAAATAGTAGCCTAAGTCCCCTGGCAGCTACCTTTCATCATCAACAAATAGTAGCCTAAGTCCCCTAACAGCTACCATTCTTCATCAACAAACAGTAGCCTAAGTCCCCTGACAACTACCTTTCATCATCAACAAATAGTAGCCTAAGTCCCCTGGCAGCTACCATTCTTCATCAACAAACAGTAGCCTAAGTCCCTTGGCAGCTACAGTTTTTCCACAACTTCGTGACAACAGTGGTCTAAGTCCCTCCGGCAGCCATGATCATCAGCAATTGTAGCCTAAGACCCTCCGGTAGCTACAACCCTCCACGATCATCAGCCTTAGCCTTAGTCCCTCTAGCAGCTACAGGTAAGCACAGCACAGGTATGACAGTATATCTCAGTCAATTACTTTTCTAAAAGTATCAATACACTCTCTTTCAGGTTTAGATACCTTCAAATGATCTCTTTCAGGTTTAGATACCTTCAAATGATCTCTTTCAGGTTTAGATACCTTCAAATGATCTCTTTCAGGTTTAGATACCTTTAAATGATCTCTTTCAGGTTTCGATACCTTCAAATGATCTCTTTCAGGTTTGGATACCTTCAAATGACCTCTTTCAGGTTTGGATTCCTTTAAATTATCTCTCTTTTAGGTTTAGATACCTTCAAATGATCTCTCCCCCAGGTATAGACACCTTCAAATGGTTTCCCCTATGTTTAGACTCCTTCAAACAGTTTCGTCTGAACTATGATCAGCTTGATTCCCTCCTAGGGATACGTAGGAATCCTTTCTCCAAAGGTCCAGCCATCCGATCTCACCAATCATTTTTCACCATCTGCCATATCCCCAGCCGCTCATTGAGATTGGGATTGGGATCTTTTCTTATTGACAACCTCACTTTTTCCATAAGTGATGTTGTCGAGGGGCTCTGTAAGTACGCCAATCCAATTCGCGACCCTTTATAGGTGCATTTTAATATGATAGAATTACACTAGAGGCATTTTGATAAATTCCCGGTCCATTCCGAGACTTCCGGAAACATTTCATAAGTTTCTTACAAAGGAAGTACTTTTAAGTATTTTTCTCAAGCAAAAGGACCTATAAGGTATTATTCATTTTGGACTTATTGGGAATTAACTTGGAATGTTTCAGAACCAGGTTTTGGCGCCAGAAACGGTTATTGGCTTGCTTAGTCGTGCGACATTTCTAGCCATGGAAAATGGAAGCAGAAGGTCGTGCGACATAACCTGCCCATCATCAGCAGCCTATAAATAAGACCCTACCCCTCTCATTTCTAGATCCATTTTCCGCCTCCCTACTGTTACCCATCCAAAATATGCCCAGAAATCCCTCTCTCTCCCAAAACACACACAACACACACCAATCCTCTCGATTCAATCCCTCTCTCTCATCCAATTTACCCATCTACCTTCATACTCCACATACCATTGAAGATCTGAAGATCAGCACTCCATCTGTGTTCAAATCCACATTCCAGCAGCTGAATCGAAGGTCTCTACACCTAACTTGGTGTAGAGGTTGAGGACTACAAGGGTAACGAATTCCTTTCCTCTTTCTCTCTCTCATTTGCTCCTTGCACAATTCATATTCACTCTCTATTCATCCACTTGATAATTAAGCTCCATCTGCTTTAATTATCAAGTGGCAATCGCCATCTCTATGTTTAATTCATTTGCTTAGTTTAACTTCATTGTTCATGGTGTGATCTTATCATATTTGTGGCTTGTTTGCCAAGGGAGTGTAGATCTCCCCATATCCACACCCCCTTGGTCATTTCGTTGCTGATTTGTGATATTTTGAGTTGAGTTGGTGTTCTAATTGGATCTGATTGGATATCTATTGAATATGATTTCCAAATTGTAAAGTCTCTGTAGAGAGTCAGGTTATGTCACGCGACACAACTGGCCACTCCAGGTCCTGTGTAGTGCGACATAACTAGCCACTCTGCAGAGACCATCATTTCAGTTGAAATTTGTTTATCTGGTTCACTTGTCACGCAAAACAGAGTGTGGATTCTCAATATTCACACCCATTTGAAGTGATTGTGTTCTATATTTTGAGACTTGTAAAACCTCTGCAAGGTGGCTGGTAGTGTCACGCGGCACAATTGGACATGTGAAGTCCTGTGTCACACGACACAAGTAGCCCTTTACAGAAGGCTCATTTCAGTTGTAAGTACTGTTCAATCCTCATTGTAAGTGGGATGTGGCCTCCCACAATGAATGGCTCACAAGATGTAATTTCCTCCTTTTGAGCAATAAAACAAAGCACTTATATGCATTTTGTCACACACAAATTGCACACACTCTTGAATGTTTTGGATGTTGAACATAGAAAGACTCGTTTACGGACGAGGCATCTTGGGTGAACTCTCGGTTCTTCCCAACGCGTAACCTGACCCCCGAGCCCATTTTCTATTTTCAAAAAGGTTTTCAATGTTTTCTTTAAAATGGTGTGGCGACTCTCAAAATTTTATTTTTCAATGAGCGCACATTCAACTCTCTAGCCTCAATTCTTACCACTGCCTCTGCAATCTGACCCATTTGCCTCTCCAAATTACTAATGCTCGCATCAGTCCTCTGTTGATACTGCTGCATGTTCACATTTATAGTACTTACCGACTGCGCTAGAGAATTAAGTAGATCCTCTGTAGATGATTTGGGAGGATTAGCCTGCGGTGGTGGCCCATAAGATGACATGTAAGGTGTAAACGCATGCGGAGTACCCCACTTAGAACCCTGAGAATTCCCCCACACTTGAGGTTATCCAAATCCTGCTGTCTTAACTTTTTCAATCTCTCCAGTCTGCAATGAAGGACAGGCATCAGTCGCATGAGAGATATTATAACAAATACCACACTGCCTAGGCAGTTTGCTCAACACCATAGCCTTCACCATGTCTTTCAGTTCCTGCACATCTGTCTCAAGCTTATTTGGAAAACCCCTGCTAGAATCTGCTGCACTGACCTGTCTAATACTAGACCTCTTGCCCTGTGTTCTAGTGCTCTTAGCCAAATCTTCTAGCAGTTTATATGCCTCTTCAGTTGTCTTATTCAAGATACTGCCTCCACAACAGGAATCCACTAGCCTCATATCCAAAATAGTCAACCCATCATAGAAGTACACTACCAACTGCTCCCCAGAAAAGCCATGATATGGGCAACTCCAACAAAGCATATGGAACTTGTTGGAATACTCATATAAAGATTCATCTGCTCTTTGTTCTATATTACTAATATCCCGCTTCATCACATTAATTTGGTCAGGTGGAAAGAAATCTTCAAGAAACATCTCATTCATCTGTTGCCATGTGTTAGCATTATCTTTCAAGGTGAAAGAGAACGCTCTCAATAAAAGCTGCTCAATCGGGAGTGATGCCGGCTTCATACTTTGGCAGATTTGCACAAACTGAGAAATGTGCTGATTCGGATTCTCGCCCGGCAGACCATGAAAATGAGACAGCTGATTCAATAATTCTGGCTTCAATTCAAATGTTACCCCAGTAGGCAAATCAGGGAACTGGACTGCTTGTGGTTGCTTGTTGGGTATACATTATTTAACCCTCCTATTTTTGGATTAGATTTGATTGATACCATAACCTCCTGTCTATTTTAAGGACTTTAGGACCCTATGTAATGAAGCTTAGACTTCAATTTTTAGCTAAGTCCATTTTATAGAATAGGTTAAAATTAGGCTTGAAGACTGGCACAAGACTCATTGGATTTGAAGTTGCAGTTCAAAAGTTTCAGACCGCATTATCAACCTCACCTAGCAAACCACTCCTAGCAACTGCTTGGTGGAATTCCTTGTTTGAAACTGCCTTTGACAATATCAGTGCAACCGCCTTGTAGTGAACCGCAACTGCTTTGCAGTTCCAACTTATGGACCGCACTAAGCAACCTCACCTAGTATAACCGCACTTCCTTAACCGCTTGCATACCAGACCACATCCAATGATTGAAGACTTGAAGTGAACCACATTTTACCGTTGGTATCCACGTCAGCAATAACAAAAGTCAACCACCATATCTTCTCACGTGACTCAATGTCAGAGAAGATCTGCAAGGATCTAGAAAAGGTGACAGGTGTCCTAACTACCTTATTTGCAGCTGGAGCCTGATCAACTTTATCTGCAACTGCTGTACCAAAGGACATAAGTGGATATTGTGGACCAATGGGAAAGCACCAGTACAGTACTTGATACAGTTGTGTCCAACGGCTAGTTCCTTGGTGCTTGGGTATAAATACCCCTAATCTTCACCATTTGAAGATTGCTTGAGAAAATTAAAGTGATGTGTTCATAGAAACTGAAGCTCTGCCCAGAAATTCTTAATCCTTTGAATCTTCATCTTCTACTTCAAGAAATATATCCCAGTCCAGAAATCAAGCCTTAACACCATCAAGAATCATTGTGCTCTCCATCTCATATATTTATAGAGCCTTGATCTTGCATTCACACACACACCTCACTTGTTTAATCATTTGAGATACACTGGTTATAGTCTAGGATTTGATCTTCATAGAATAGATTTTAGATCTGAGTTTGAATACTTTGTAACTTTTAATCTCTCTCATACTCAATACAAAATCTAACTCTTAGAAAATCCAAGACTAACCATCTTGGTAGTGGACGTAGATCATTTATCGATTGAACCACTCAAAATCGTGTGTTCTTATATTTCTGCATTTATTATTTCTTGAGCTTACTAATTATTTATCTCTATCTCTGTTTGATCTTAATTGTAGTTATCCATTATTGTGAATTGTGTTTGGAGTTACCATTGTCAAACCTCACTTTCTGTTTTACAACTGCACTTAAAACCGCATTGCAAAACCGCACCTCTAAACCGCTTTGTATCTTCAAATATTCCGCTGTGCATTTTACATCTCTACTTGCAGCTTATTATCAACTGCAAGCGGTTTTGTAAGCTTAGAGGTTTAGTTTTTAAAAGAGGACAAAAAATTTGTAACAGCTATTCACCCCCCCTTGTGATGATGTGCCCGCCAAAATTTTTCCGAAAAAAAAGGTTTAACTTTGAAATTTTTCGTTTCTTTGAAAAACCAATCGAAAAAAGACCGGAGTCGCCACGCCATTTTTGTTTTAAGGGCCAAAACTTTGAAAAATGCCCGAGATTAGAGATTTGGGTTCGGAGGTCACGTTACATGCCGGGAAGGACGTTAGTGTGCACCCGGAATGCCTCGTAAAACGAGTCTTCCAAGCTAAAAAACCATTTGTTTGTGTGTTTGTGTGTGTGTGTATTACTTTGGCCAAAATAAGTTGAAACTGAGGAAAGTAAAAATTGGGAATTCTTTATTAGACTTTGGACAGATCCCATGATTTTTGGTGTGATTTTTGGGTTGAGATTTGGTACTCAAAAGATTTTTGGAAGTTGAAAACCATTTCTGCCAGAATGAAAAAGGCAGTGGACACTTGATTTTGAAATGGACTTTAGGGCTTGAAAACTTCAGAATCTGGGAAAAGTCCGAGAATGAAAAATGTTCAAAACACCTTAAATAAGGTTTCTGTAAAATAACTTCCCATTTTAGAGATGATTTGAGGGACCAAAACCTTCTGGAAATCTCAGATGTGAAATCTGGATTTCCAGAGACTGATGAACTGACCTTTAAAGGAAAATTTGTAAAATGGAGTTTTACTCACGTAAAAAATAAAGTAAAAATATTTCTGGAAAGATATGGATGTTGGCTACAAAAAGTGTTTTGTAGTCAACACCAAATTCCAAGTTTATCTGTGTCCAAAAAATTAGACCATGGACTGGGGTCTTAGAAAATTGCTACTGGACAGCAACTTCTCAAGAAAGAAAACATGATTTTTAAAGGGGGTTTTGCATCCATGCTTGTCCCCATTTCCCTAGGTTTTGATTAGTAGTCACTATACATTTTAGTGGTGATCTACTATATCAAACCATCCTTGGGGTACATTAGGACTTAAGCATTTCATTTGCTTGGGAAGGGAAATTTTGTAGAGATGAAATTAAAGAGAAAAATCAACTAGAGATTTAGAATGTGGACCATTTGAGATGGTCATTCATGAAGATGAACTTCAAGATGACCATCTTAGGTCAAGACTTCAAGTTAAACTAGACATAAAGTAAATCAAAATAAGAAGAACAAGATGAACAAGAAGTTAAAAGGGAATTTTAGGGTTTAAAGAAGGAGGGCTTTACCAATGGTGACACCCTATCTTCCTAGGCTTGGAATTTGACTTGAGGAGTATCAAGATTTGGTGTTTGACTTGAGGAGTATCAAGATTTGGTGTTTGGATTTGTGTTTGGGTGGATTCAAGGCTTGAATGTATTTAGGGTTTGATGATAGAGTTGGTCAAAGAGAAAACAAGTAGATAACACTTAAGTCCTCTATGTTTTCTCTCTAATCCTCCTCCTAAAGGGTGATTTGAGCTTGAGTTAGTGTATGTATGAGAGTGATTTAAAGTGTTTGTGAGTGAGTGAGATTTGGGAAAGATTGAAGAGAAAATGGTGGCAATTCAAGTGAATTCCCACTGTTTTCTCCCTATTTTTCGCCAAGGTGCAGTTGCTGTGAGTGAATTGTGTTGTGTAGACTGAGAGAGGAGGGTTCAATTTATAGGCCACTGAAATTGACAAACATGTCCACGCGGAGGGTTACGTAACGTGCCTTTGTTCATTAATGCTGCTCCAGGCTTTGGACAGGAAGAATAAAATTCAAAATTCCAGCAGTTTATGTTTTTCAACTTGCCCAATTCGGATTTTTCCAATTTCTTTTGCTTTTTGAGATTCATTTCTTGGTTTATCTTTAAATGGCAAACCCTAATCTACCCTTGGTTGGTTAGAAATGTTAGAAATGTTAGAAATGTTAGGAATGTTAAAACTTTCGTTAATTTTCTAACGAAAATACTAACAACTCAAATTGGAGCACTTACAGTAGCCCCTCGGCGACGGCGCTTTCGAAGGAAGCGGGGTCGTCGATAAGAGTAAGGCTCCATATTTGACAGGATGATCAAGTGATCGAGTGGCTGAACCTAGCGATAGGTTACCTACGTATCCCGAATGGGAATCAAGCCGGCCGTAGTTCGGGTCTTTGACCCTGGAGATGATGGCGTTTTTAGATGCCTCGAACCTTGATGAGTTCTGCAGTCGTTTACTGAAAGAAACTCTGCTGGGGATAAGAATGACCATTTTCGGTCTGATGGCTGAAATTGTATATCCGCTCTGCTGGGGATAAGAATGACCATTTTTGGTCTGATGGCTGAACCTAATGATAGGCTACCTACGTATCCCTAAGAGGAATCAAGCCAGTCGTAGTTCGGGTTTTTCGACTATCTTTAGTCGTCGACCTGAGGTATGTTATAGGATGTCAACCTATGACTTGACTATTTTGGGGAAGTCGCCCTATGATTTTGACTATTTTTGGGAAGTCGCCCTATGATTTGACTATTTTAGGGAAGTCGCCCTATGGTTTGACTATTTTGGGGAAGTCGCCCTATGGTTTGACTATTTTAGGGAAGTCGCCCTAAGATCTGACTATTTTTGGAAAGTCACCCTGAGATTTGACTATTTTTGGGAAGTCGCCCTGAGATCTGACTATTTTTGGGAAGTCGCCCTATGATCTGACTATTTTTGGGAAGTCGCCCTATGATCGACTATTTTGGGAAGTCACCCTAAGATTTGACTATTTTGGGAAGTCACCCTAAGATTTGACTATTTTGGGAAGTCACCCTATGATCTGACTATTTTTGGGAAGTCGCCCTATGATATGACTATTTTTGGGAAGTCACCCTATGGTTTGACTATTTTCGGGAAGTCGCCCTATGGTTTGACTATTTTGGGGATGATTGCGTTTTATCACTTTTCCTAGTGTTGTGTGTGATAGCGCTTTAGGTGCCTCAAACCTTAATGATGGCGTCTTAGGTGCCTCGAACCTTGATGATGGCGTCTTAGGTGCCTCGAACCTTGGAGATGGCGTCTTAGGTGCCTCGAACCTTGATTTGAAATGATTTCCCTTTGACGGTTTGGGATGGATGGTCTATTGGTGGACTTCATTTGAAGGGATCGGTCTTATGTTTCTTTAGGAAATGGATGATAATGGGAAAAGAAACGGGATTAGTTAACCCATTTGGGGATTTTGTTAGCCTTTGTTGGAGTTTAGTTCGGGAGTATGAACCTAAATGATGACTTAGTTCGGAGTATGATTCTAAGTCGGGGTTTCGGTTCGGAGTATGAACCTAAATGGGGACCTAGTTCGGGAGTATGATCCTAAGTCGAGGTTTTGTACTGAGGAGGCTTGTTTGAGGCGTTCTCGCAGGGAAGATTAGAGCTTATGATGATCGTCGGGAAAAGGGTGGCCAGTGTTGGTCGAGTGGGTTTGGACCTAAGGTAGGCTACCTACGTATCAGTGGGAATCAAGCACGGACGTAGTTCGATAGCTGGGGATGGTTTGACGGTATTTGGGAGTCACCAGGAGGTTTATTGTTTTTGGGAAGTCGCCCTAAGATTTGACTATTTTTGGGAAGTCGCCACTAAGACTTGACTATTTTTGGGAAGTCGCCACAAGACTTGACTATTTTTGGGAAGTCACCTAAGATTTGATGATAATGTTCTTTTAGAAAAGTAGTTGACTAAGATATGCTTTCATACGTGTTGTGCTTACTGTAGGCTATGCTTAGGAAGGATTTGAGGCTTCGGTGATGTTGATGAAGAGTTGTTGGGTTGCGGTTCTGGCGACGATTTCTTTGTCTTTGGAGGCATTTTGACCTGAAGGGGGAGTTTGGTTGAGTCTGCATCTTCTTTGGTGATCATCAACCTTATAGAAGTTGTTGAGCTTGTCTTCACATTGGGACTTCTTGCTTTTGAGAACTTGGTGTCTCGGCCGATTTTCATTTGAGAACTTGGCATCTCGGCCAGATTTTCATTTGAGAACTTGGCGTCTGTCCGTCTTGTATTTGAGAACTTGGCGCCCACGACCGATTTGCATTTGAGAACTTGGCATCTACGACCGTATTATATTTGGGAACTTGGCGTCCCTGACCGATTTACATTTTGAGAACTTGGCATCTCTGACCGATTTTCATTTGAGAACTTGGCGTCTCTGTCCGTACTGTATTTGAGAACTTGGCGTCACGGCCAAATGTTGTATTTGAGAACTTGGCGTCTACGGCCGAAGCTGTGTTGAGAACTTGGCGTCTCGGCCATGTATGTTGAGAACTTGGCGTCTCGGCCGATTTTCATTTGAGAACTTGGCGTCTGTCAGTCTTGTATTTGAGAACTTGGCGTCCCTTACCGTCTTGTATTTGAGAACTTGGCGTCTACGACCGAGCTGTGTTTGAGAACTTGGCATCTACGGCCAAGGCTGTATTTGAGAACTTGGCATCTCGGCCGATTGTAGGAGGTGATGCACATGTTTTGCCGGAATCATCTCTTGCCGAAAAGGGGCATTTGATTTCTTGCGATTTTGTTGAAACCATTGATTTTGAGCTTTGGTAAATATCTCCCTTGTTGAGGGTAAGTCTCGATGGCGAAGGAAGATGGTCTTTCACGTTTGAATTCTGCATTGGTTAGTAGAGAGGAAGATGCATATATGACATTCATGATGACGGATGCATGCATAGAACCAAAAATGATTGTGAGAGAGATGATGCATTTACTTGCTTTCGAAGATGCACCTAGCCTTAAGCTTTTGGCGGGGAAATTATGATTTATGATCTTCAATCACTTAGGATTTTTCCTATTGATTCAAGTTTTGCGCATGCTACATGAGCCCTTGGGAGATTTTTGTGGGGATGCGTAGTGATGAGAGGGGATGCGTCGGGATGTATGTGTCTGGAAGCTTGTTTGGAACAGATTTTGAGCAAGTGGTGAGAGCCCTCGATCGCGACTTAAACAATGGTACATGGACCTCAATTTTGATGAGATTGGATTCGGATCCGGGTCTTGATTGGAATTTTCTCTCCCAATCTTGGTCATTTAAAGGCGTCTTTGACGAGGCTCTAGGGCACGTTGATATGAGTGAAGCTTATTTCATTTGGGTGGTGTGACCTCGGGTGAAACCTTGTTCGGAGAATGATTTGATGAAATTGCTAATGCGAGGAGAAACCCCGGATCTTAAATCCCGATGCTACGGGAAGGCTGCTATGTACCAAGTTACGAAGCTGAAAATCTAGTTGTTGATGTGACTAGACCTTTCTTGTGACTTGATAAAATTCGGATCCAAAGGACCAACTTGACAAAGCCCTCGGATCCCTATTAAAGCGAGAAAAGATCCCATCTTTGGCAAAGCCTCGGTACGAAGAAAGCTGAGTAGGCAAAGTCAGTTTTGAAGAAGCGACTCGGCGAAGCTCCAATCTTATAACCTCGTTGTCATTAGCGAGTCCCAATCGATTGGTAATGCAAAGCAATCTGAAAATAATCGACAAAGATCGAATCTATCTCGTAGTGAAAAACCCCGATGTGGACCCAAAGATGACTATAGAAGCCCCGGCTTGAAGAGGGCGTACGGAGAACACAGGAGGAACCTAGGTTAGCAAGTCCCAGCGTGAAGAAATTCAGAGTAGTCTTACGAGAGGAGGCACCCATCTTTTCGGACCTTAGTCAACAGTCACTTGGACAAGACTCGGAAATGTTTACGTGCGGGGGCATATCTTTTGAAAGGTGGGAATGTCTCCCGAATTTGTGTATGACACTCTCGCTTTAGGTTTGACTCTTTTGAGAGAGTATAAGCATCACAAGGTGTGGAAAAGTGTATGGAAGCCCTGGCGACGGAAAGAGCAGATGTTTGGCTCTATTTCCCTATGATGGAGAGAGAAGACTTGTCGAGACACTTGAAAATTTGTCTTATTCATGATGATCACAAATTTGCTTAAAACCCTTTGTTAATGTTCGGTTTATTCAACTCCTAAATCTGATATGAACAGATATTTTGATTAATCACGAGGAGAAAATCAGCGATATCGAGAATCAAGCTCGGAAGAACGGAAAGTGTATAGGGACGATCCTTGATGAGACCGGATTTTTTTAGATTTGTTTGTGATTTCGGGACCATTTACGGTTGCCTACGTTCCCTCCATTATGAAGAGCTCAGGTCGCCGTAGTTCGGGCTTAACCCGATTGAAAAGAGAATGAATGTGAAAATTCAAGATTTTGAGGTCCTTTGAGGATTGGAGATTCGAATGACATATCCCCTTAGAGTGTCCATGAAAGACACAGATGCGAAGCTTGATGGGACATCCACGACAAGTGTTTGCGGAGTAGAAATGAATTATGCTCACATGAAATGTCGAATGAATCAGATTTGAATTTGCACAAACTTTGATTGATGATTTTGAATCAAGATGGATTAGATTCCAATTTAAGCAAGCAATGAAGCGTTAATTTGATTTACATCTTAGAGATATTATAATGAAATTGCTATCCGATAGGATTTGCAGCTGGGTTTCCGGGCTTCGATCGGCCATCGGGTGATTTGGGAAATTGTGACCTCTTAAGATGAGAGGTCAATTTGGGCCTTTCTTGGCCCCGAACCTCTAAAGATGAGAGGTTGGCTTGTAGGGATGTGTTTGGGAAATCTATGGCGGGGAAGATTGATTGCCTCTAAGAATGAGAGGTCAAATTTTGATTTTGGCCAAAGGCGAGGATAATGGTAACGGGGATATCCTCTAAAAGCGAGAGGATGGCTTGGGATTGATTTAAGGTAATGGTGAGAGGAAGTCCAAGCTATTGACAACTTTTTTTTTGCGAACTTGCGAGGATTCGGGCTCCTTTTTGATCATTGGAGAGCTTCTTGAGAAGTCGGGGACTTTTGAGGATCGACAGTTCTTTTTTTTGTTTTTTTTGTTTTTTTTTTGACTTGGAAAGCCTCCCGAGGAGTTGAGGATTGTCTTTGTCCTTCCTTCATGGCTTGAGATATTTTGCGCATCGCCGACTCTCGAAGTTAACTTCTTGGCCTTGCTTGGACTTCTCTCAGTAAGGAGCAAAAATGATGGCTAAACCGGGTTTCAAAACACGCCGATCTTGAAATGAAAGGGTATTGTTTAGTGAAGGTGAGGTAACGGCTTCCCTAGAGTGAAAGGCTTCGACCGCAATCCTTACCGGATGACCTAAACGAAATTAAGTCTTCATTGCTTGCTTAAGCTTTAAATGAGAAAAGATCCATGCAAATTCATCGAGCAACGAAAGGATGATGATGAAAGGGATGTGAGCATATGAGATGCAAGATGGGGAGTTGGTAAGCCCCAATTTGGGAAGGATATCAATTGATTTTTTCACTCCGATTAATTTAAATATTAATCATTTCAAAGAATTAGTGGTTGAGCAGCACAAGTGATCATCTAGGATAAAACCATTTCAATTAAGTGTAACGTGGGTGTGAAAGTGATGTCTCGAGTCTAGCAAGAAAAGAAAAAAGACTTATATTGAAAATTAGACATTTAACTACTATGTCCAAAATGGACTACAACGACAAATGTCCAGGAAGGACTTAGGTGAAAGAAAAGTGCTAGAACCTACGAAGGTTGACTTAAAAGACTATTTTTAGAGATAAGTAGCCCCTATTCTAGCCGCTCTTTGCTGTTGGACCATGCATCTATTCTTCGACGCTGGAGATGGGAGCTATTGCAGATCTTTCCATCAGAATTTCTTTGGCAATCTCTTGCTTAATCCAACCATTTTCATCGTCTGTGATGGCTGGTTCACCGTCCTCACAAAGGGGCGAGTCAAATTCCATTATGCTCACAAGGCTTGAATCACCAAACTCGATTATGTTGACATTTGGGTTGTTGTTTCTAGGGAATGGTTTACTGATAGTATTGGGCCCTTCAGGCACTTCTAACCTCCCTTGCTCAATCAAACCTTGGATTGCCTTTTTCAAGGGGACGCAATCATCATCGAGGTGCCCATGTAGTGCGATGAAAGGCACAATGCTTGGAGGTATCCAAAGGAGCATTGGGGTTTCTGGGCTAATAATTATCTAAAGGCCGGAGCAAACCTTCTTTTACCAAACCTCTGAAGATATCACTCAAAGGCATCCCAAAGTTTCTCAAGTCTTGGAGCCGGGATCTGGATGCATCAGGTTTCTTGGGAACAAAGGAAGTGGCATTGTTCTGATCTTGTCCCGCATAGCTAATCACTTCTTTACCTTTTGGTTGGGCGGGAGCTATGTTGGAGGTGGAAGAAACCCGGTATACGTAGCGAGTGCGTGCGGTCGAGCTGCGATTGTAAGCCTTTTCGAACTTAGCCCCGGAATTAACCATTGCATGTAAGTCGGCGTAGGGAAGTGGCGAGGAAGCTCTCAAATGCGGCTTCAAGCATGAGCGAAAGATGTCTAAGCGCTCATCGTCGAGGAGGGAGGAATGGCCATTTCACTAAGCTTCGAGGTTCCACCTTTTATAGAAATCCCCAATATTCTCATCGTGGCTGCACCGTTGTCTGCAGGTCAACTCTGTTTGTTTCCCATTCCAAGTTGGCTTTATACTTATCCGTGAAAGTCTTGTGTCTGTTCCCAAGTAGCCCTAGCTTCGGCTTTGATCGGAAAAACCATTTCAAAGCCCACGACTTCAAAGAGAGGCGAAGTAGTCGGCCCTTCTTGGTTTGTGCATCCCTTAGCTCTCATTGCCAAAGTGTAGGTGTCCAGGTGAGTTTTAGGGCATGCAGTCCCATCAAACAGATCTAGATTAGGCATCACGAATTTGTGAGGTAGGGGCACAATGGAGTCCGGGTCCGTAGGCGAAAGCGGCTTTCTTAGCGGTCAATTCGGCAATTTGTGCTTTCATCTTCTTGTGTTGTTCCATGAACCGAGGCCGGGTGAGGGTCTGTGGTGGAGCCATAGCGTTCAAACCAAATGATGGCCCTGAGCCGGAGAGAGGAGTTACCAGGCGGCGTTGGTGGAAGGGATACCATATTCGGGGCATAGGTGAAAACCCGTCCTTGGCCCAAATTACAGGGAGTGTAGGTAGGAGCTTGGGCAAAGGGATAAAACCCAGCGACTTCTTTGTTGGCTTCCAATCGAGAGAAGATGGAGGCGAGATCTAAGGTAGCCAGGATGGCTTGGATTTTCGAAGTGAGGCCCATAAGTAGGCTTAAGTGCGAAAGTCTTTGTCCCTGGTTGTTGAATTGCATAGGTTTGGTTGTGGCGAGGATGCATAGCAGAGGATCTTGTGGTCTGGTGATTACGATGGCTGGGATGGGGGCTTGGTAACCCGTTGAACCACGAGTGAAAAATGGATTTGCGGAAGGCTGTGTGATGGCTTGGTGAGCTAGCATCATTACGAGGAGGGGCTCTGACGGTTGCCCAGAACCAAAGCGTAGTGGGATTCCAAACGTTCTTTGCGAAAGTCCGGATTGATTGGTCCCAAAGCGAGGCGGGATCCCAATTTCTTTGTGGCATTAGGGGTATCCCCAACCATGGGAAGGCATTTCGTGCGACTTTGTCCCAGCTGAGGCATTGCGAGCTGGCTCGTCCGTCGAGCTGCGTGGATCCGGTGGTCTGCGGTTGGGGAGCCGGGCGACCCGAAGATCGAGGAGCATGGGCTGCGGTGGTAGTGCAGGTGGGAGGCCGGTGGTGGCATCCTGGAGTAGTCGGGTTGACCAAGAGCGGGATTGGGGTCTTCCTCTTCTTCCACGGTGAAGGTGCCATGCTGGGTTGAGGCGGCGGCCAATCCATGGCTTTTGATAGCCTCCCATAAGGCACATTGGTGTGCTTCCTATCGCACTCTCATACATTCGGCTAAGCGATTCCATTGCGGTTGTTTGAGGAGTCCCGGGAGGCGGAGTGACGTTGTCCCCATCGTTACAGGGCGATGCGAGACATTACGAAACCGGAGTCGGAACAAACGGTGAAGGCGACGATGCGCTTGACTCTTCCCAGGCCCGATCAAACGGTGACTCGGTGCCGAAACCAAGCTTTGTGCGGGCTGCGGGGAAAAGACACGAGGGTTCGAGATGTTTGGGAATTGAAGGAGGGTAGGTGTTTGGGCTTTGGGCTCATACGACATGCGATTATTTGTTCACGTTTACTTAAAACATGTTTTATTAACCTAATCGGTTGGAAAAAGATTGCTCTTCTTTTTCGCAAACTACTCTGGATCTGGATCGGTGGGCCCCGTCACTACGTCTATAAGCCCCTCGTATTCCACAGTATTTCGACCTCCCGGGGTGGGCGGCCCGGGCGAGGTACCTATAGGGCAAGCGGGTCCCACCGACCGAAGAAGAAAACGATCCTAAAAGTCGGCGGGTAATCGAGTCTTAACGAGCATTCGATGTAAATTACGGACAAAGGCGACGTCAAAGTCAAGATCATGTCCAGGGGCTCGACGAAAAGTCGGCATGATTTGGACCGATGAATGTCACGCCAATTGATCTTGACTTGTCGTCAATTAGGCGTAATTAGGCATGGAATAACCATTATTCCTTGATGACTCGGTGTCATGCTTTGGGAGTCGGTGTATAATTTGTGCCGGTCGAGCCAGAAGTCAAGGCGCGGTCAATATCTTGGTCAAAGTCTGCGGCGGAAAATCGGCGAGAACTTCGGCGATTAGGGTCCCGAAAGATATTGAGTCGGTATGCCGACAAAGGCTTGAAAGGAAAGGTTTATACACGAGACGGGGGCATGACACAGACCAAACTAAAAACCAACCGGGTCTCGGACAAAGTGTGTCACGGACAGGTGCATGGTCGACACGAGGCTCCATGGGATGTTTGGGTAGTCCTGTGCTTGCACCGAGAGGCGTAATAAGACCAAACGGGCCGCGACAAGGATTTCCCCGGGTTAGGGACGTAGTGTGCAGTGTAAGGTCACGTGCGCGTAGTGTGCAAGCAGTCTATCTTCTTTTTCTGAGTAAAATAGAAATTTTTCATGTATCTTAAAAAGTATGATGCATGATTTCTTTTTGAAAATTTTCTTTTTTTTTTTTGAAACTCCTTTTTTTTTAAAGTAAATGCACACATAAGCACATAAACACAAAAATTCCAACAGTTAGGGACATGATTCCGACAGTCAAAATTTTGACTTTTTCCGAGGCGGCCAAAACAACACGAAAATGTGCAAAAATCAACACACACAACAAATGATTTTTAATGCCGGGACGGAAGCTTGACCCTCAAAAGTTTTTTTTTTTTTGAAAACAATGATACCGGTACGTGGGATTGTTAAACCACAATTTATCCCCGACTCGTGTTAGGAGGCGATAACGGGAAGTTTAATGGTTTCCACCAATATACCAAATATCATTTTTTTTTTAGAAAAAGCTTATTTTTCCCCAGCGGAGTCGCCACTGTGATGATGTGCCCGCCAAAATTTTTCCGAAAAAAAGGTTTAACTTTGAAATTTTTCGTTTCTTTGAAAAACCAATCGAAAAGACCGGAGTCGCCACGCCATTTTTGTTTTAAGGGACAAAACTTTTAAAAATGCCCGAGATTAGAGATTTGGGTTCGGAGGTCACGTTACATGCCGGGAAGGACGTTAGTGTGCACCCGGAATGCCTCGTAAAACGAGTCTTCCAAGCTAAAAAACCATTTGTTTGTGTGTGTGTGTGTGTGTGTGTGTGTGTGTGTTACTTTGGCCAAAATAAGTTGAAACTGAGGAAAGTAAAAATTGGGAATTCTTTATTAGACTTTGGACAGATCCCATGATTTTTGGTGTGATTTTTGGGTTGAGATTTGGTACTCAAAAGATTTTTGGAAGTTGAAAACCATTTCTGCCAGAATGAAAAAGGCAGTGGACACTTGATTTTGAAATGGACTTTAGGGCTTGAAAACTCCAGAATCTTGGAAAAGTCCGAGAATGAAAAATGTTCAAAACACCTTAAATAAGGTTTCTGTAAAATAACTTCCCATTTTGGAGATGATTTGAGGGACCAAAACCTTCTGGAAATCTCAGATGTGAAATCTGGATTTCCAGAGACTGATGAACTGACCTTTAAAGGAAAATTTGTAAAATGGAGTTTTACTCACGTAAAAAATAAAGTAAAAACATGTCTGGAAAGATATAGATGTTGGATACAAAAAGTATTTTGTAGTCAATACCAAATTCCAAGTTTATCTGTGTCCAAAAAATTAGACCATGGACTGGGGTCTTAGAAAATTGCTACTGGACAGCAACTTCTCAAGAAAGAAAACATGATTTTTAAAGGGGGTTTTGCATCCATGCTTGTCCCTATTTCCCTAGGTTTTGATTAGTAGTCACTAAAAATTTTAGTGGTGATCTACTATATCAAACCATCCTTGGGGTACATTAGGACTTAAGCATTTCATTTGCTTGGGAAGGGAAATTTTGTAGAGATGAAATTAAAGAGAAAAATCAACTAGAGATTTAGAATGTGGACCATTTGAGATGGTCATTCATGAAGATGAACTTCAAGATGACCATCTTAGGTCAAGACTTCAAGTTAAACTAGACATAAAGTAAATCAAAATAAGAAGAACAAGATGAACAAGAAGTTAAAAGGGAATTTTAGGGTTTAAAGAAGGAGGGCTTTACCAATGGTGACACCCTATCTTCCTAGGCTTGGAATTTGACTTGAGGAGTATCAAGATTTGGTGTTTGACTTGAGGAGTATCAAGATTTGGTGTTTGGATTTGTGTTTGGGTGGATTCAAGGCTTGAATGTATTTAGGGTTTGATGATAGAGTTGGTCAAAGAGAAAACAAGTAGATAACACTTAAGTCCTCTATGTTTTCTCTCTAATCCTCCTCCTAAAGGGTGATTTGAGCTTGAGTTAGTGTATGTATGAGAGTGATTTGAAGTTTTTGTGAGTGAGTGAGATTTGGGAAAGATTGAAGAGAAAATGGTGGCAATTCAAGTGAATTCCCACTGTTTTCTCCCTATTTTCGCTTGAGGTGCGATTCTGTGAGTGAATTGTGTTGTGTAGACTGAGAGAGGAGGGTTCAATTTATAGGCCACTGGAATTGACAAACATGTCCGCGCGGAGGGTATGTAAACGTGCCTTGTTCATTAAATCTTTGCTCCAGGCTTTGGACAGGAAGAATAAAATTCAAAATTCCAGCAGTTTATGTTTTTCAACTTGCCCAATTCGGATTTTTCCAATTTCTTTTGCTTTTTGAGATTCATTTCTTGGTTTATCTTTAAATGGCAAACCCTAATCTACCCTTGGTTGGTTAGAAATGTTAGAAATGTTAGAAATGTTAGAAATGTTAGGAATGTTAAAACTTTCGTTAATTTTCTAACGAAAATTCTAACAACTCAAATTGGAGCACTTACACCCCTCTAGCTATTTTTCACCCTTGTTGCCACCTTTGGGACCAACAAGTGGTATCAGAGCTAACACATTTATAAAACCACTGTTTTTCAAGCTTAACAGCTTGTGTGCCGATTCGATATGGCAAACTGAAAGACAATGACAACTGTTAACTATTCACACATTCCAATTTTGGACGAAGACCACTTCGACATCTGAAAGTGCCGAATGCTTATTTATGTGGAGACTATTGATGAGATGCTGGTGGAATACGTGATCATGAAGGCCAATACAGATGCAGCCACCAGTGCAGAAACTCCAGAAGTCAAGAAGCCCAAAGGCGAGTGGTCAGAAGAAGAGAAGAGATTGGCTGCCTTGAACAGCAAGGCGAGGCACATCATTTCTGGAACCCTCCCCGTGTCAACTCTTCAAAAAGTGATGTATCTCAAAACCGCAAAGCAGATGTGGGATGCCATAGAGAGCTACCTCGAAGGTGATGACGAATGCAAGGAGAACAAATTATATGCTGTTGAAAGATCTTACAACAACTTCAACATAAAATCCAATGAAACCTTGCGTCAAACTTACGACTGCTATGTTGAGGTAGTTAATGCTTGTAGATCTCTTGGCAAGACTTTAACTGATAAGGAAATCAATATGACTTTTCTAGCTGCTTTAGGTTCTAGATGGGTAAATAAAGCAACCTCTCTAGAAGACTCCAAAGTTTTGAATACTTGGTCGTTAAGTAACTTGTATGCAAATCTTAGAGTCTGAGCTTAAATTAAATCATATAGAAGAGATTGAAGGGAAAACCAAATCGCTTTCCATGTCCGTCGTGGAACATGAGGAGAAACCAACCACATCCAATCAAACCGATGATTCTTCCATATCAACCTCATCACTCATCGAGATGGATGATGATGATTTTGCCATGTTTGTGAAAAGATTTCAAAAATTTAGAAAATCCTCAAAACCTTTCACTAAAACATTTTCTAAAGGCAAACCTCCAGCAACGTTTTCAAAGGCTGCAGATACAAAGAAAAAGAGTGATCTAGTTTGCTACAACTGTAGAAAACCTGGTCACTTTGCATCTGAGTGTCCACAGCCTAAATATGAATACATGAAAAAGAAAACCTCTCCTGCGAAATTTTCTCGTCGCAAGGGAATGGTTGCTGAGGAGGAAGAAAATTCCAAGAAATTAGTAACTTGGATTGAAACAGACTCTGATGATGGAAGTGATGAAGAAACCGAAGAGGTTAATCTATGCTTAGTTGCAGATGCTTCCGATGAGTCAGATACTGAGTCAATCGAGTCGCTAGATATGGATGATGAAGAGGTTTCTACAAAAATTCCAAATTTTAAATTGGATGGTGATGTCAAACTTACTCCTAGCATTAAGATAGAAAATTGTTCGTATTCACGTCCTATTTTTCCTGCTATGAATGCTCCACCTCAAAAGCAATTTCAAAGAAGAAAATTTTGAAAAAGATGGTGGAAGAGGTTTCTCCCATGGAACATGAAAGGATGTTCAAGGAAGCAGAAATGATGATCCAAAAATTCTCTAATGTTAAGAAAGCTCTAGAATTAGCTCATGATGAAATTTCTCAGTACAAGACGGAGAAAACTGTGATGAGGTCTGAAATTTCAAATCTTAAGGACCAAATCAAAAGTATGTCTCTTTTTGCTGATCAAAACCGCATCCTAGTAACTAAGGTTGCTGCACTTCAACTTAGGAATGATGACCTAGTTGCCCAGAAACTCGATCTCCAAAAGATCATTGATGGGTGGACAAATTCACAAGTCACCATGGATCAAATTATAGATTTCCAAATGGCCAATGGAATTAAAGAAGGCATGGGATTCCAAACTGGTGAAAAGGAGAAGTGTGCATCCTGTTGTGAAAAGGATGAGGAAATTTTAAAACTAATTAAAGAAATTCCTAAGGGGAAGCATGCTGTTTCTAAGGGTAAAAGACAGGAACAAAAGGCTCCACTTAACTTCCATTATGTCTACCCATAGAAACAGTTTGGGAAAAACTCTCAGATGAAAGGAAAGGATTCTGAGAATGATGATGCAGAGGAAATGTCTTATGCAGCAGACCGCACCTCTACCTCAACTGCTTCTGGTGGAGTAGGTGGTGCTGCCAACTGCAAGGCTGACCGCCCTTCTTCTTCTTCGACCGCTCCTCCTGCTTTCAAAGGCAAGAAGAGCATTCCTAGAAAAACCACGGTCAAACCAAAGACCACCTTTATCAAGGCTACAACCGTTGTTCCCAAACCGCATGCAACTCCTAAGAAAAGTAAGGAGTTAGTAAAACCTCATGATGCTTGTAGCTTTCATAAATGCTCTGTGTGTGATGTTTTAGGTCACAAGGCTGCATAATGCCTTTTTCGGTTCACATCCAATGCCAAGAAGAGTAAACCTCCTCGTTAAAGGTTGCTAACCTCAAGACCCACGGAATAAAGGGGGACCTCGTTCTTAATGTTTACATTTCAGGTTCTCTGCTTAATGGATGGTCACTCCAAGGATAATAAATGGTATCTTGACAGTGGCTGTTCAAGACATATGACTGGAGATAGATCTTTACTTGAAGATGTCATTGAAGCAAGTGGTCCGTCTGTAACCTTTGGTGACAACAACAAAGGCAAGACCATTGGGTATGGTGTAATAAGGAGAGAAAACCTAACCATTGAGAAGGTTTCTCTTGTTGAAGGACTCAAGCACAACCTCCTTTCAATTTCTCAATTCTCCGACAAAGGAATGCTTTGCAACTTCACGTCATCAAACTTCTTTATCAAGGATAGCATTTCCGGAGTCACCCTACTCACAGGGATTCGTAAGAGTAATATTTACATTATTGATCTAGATTCTGCATGTAGTATTACTAATCTCTGTTTTGTAGCTAAAAATGTGAGCGAGAATAGTTGGCTATGGCACAAGAGGTTAAGCCACTTGAACTTCAAGTATCTAGCAAAGATTGGAAGGGAAAACCTCGTTCGTGGTTTACCCAAAGTGGCTGACCACCATCCTAAGAAATGCAGTGCATGCCAACTTGGTAAGCAATCAGCGTCGTATTTCACCAGCAAGACCGCTCCATCAACTGCAAGATGCTTACAACTGCTTCACATAGATTTGTTTGGACCCGTTACCACTGCCAGCATTGGAGGAAGTAGATATACTTTAGTGGTGGTGGATGATTATTCAAGATATACTTGGGTTGAGATGATTATTTCGAAGGACGATTGTTATGACATCTTAACCTCCCTCTTTAAACGGCTCCAAACTCAGAAAGAAGATGACATCGTTAGTGTTTGATCAGATAATGGAACAGAATTTAAGAACAACGGTGTTGGTCAGTATTGTGATGACCATGGGATCGATCACAATTTCTCCGCAGCTGGTGTTCCACAACAAAATGGGGTTGTGGAAAGGAAGAACAGGACGTTGATTGAGGCCGGAAAGACAATGCTGCCTCAGTATTTCTGGGCTGAAGCAATGAACACAGCATGCTTCACTCAGAACCGCTCCCTCATCAACAAAACCTATAACAAGACTCCATATGAGCTATGGAGAGGAAGAACCCCCAACATTGCTTTCTTCAAGATCTTTGATTGTAAATGCTTTATCCTCTACAACGGAAGAGAAAATAAAAGTAAATTCGGAGCCAAAGCCGATGAAGGTATTTTTGTTGGGTATGCTAAACATTCAAAATCTTTTCGTGTTTTCAATAAAACTAGTTTAAAGATAGTTGGGTCTGTCCATGTTACTTTAGATGAGCATTCTCTCCTTGAGCCACATTTGGCTCCAAATGTTGCTGATGATTTTGCTGAGCATAATGAAACAGGTGAACCATCTAGAACCACACCTGAACCTCAACCGTAAAATCCAGCACCCTCAACTGAAATCCCCTCAAACTGCACCTTTGAAACCCACCTGAAGTTCCCACTCCAGATGCAACTCCAAGGGAAGAAGATGTTGAGAATTCCCCATCCAGACTTATTGAACCTCTTTGTCCAACTTACCTTTCCATGACTTATTTGAAGGATCTAACGACGTTCCAATTGAAGATCTTCAGCAAACCTCAGTCCAACCAGACTTACCCCCGGAGGTTCGTGAAGTCAGCAGTCACCCTCTCTCTAATGTGATTGGTGATCTGTTTTTCGATGTTCAAACAAGAAGATCGAATTATGATGAGCATACTTCCTTGTTATCTCAAGTTGAACCCAAGAAGATTGATGAAGCACTCCAAGATTCCAGTTGGGTCGTTGCTATGCAAGAAGAACTCAACCAGTTTGAAAGATGCAAGGTCTGGACTTTGGTGCCTAGACCTCAGGATCAAGGAGTGATAAGAACTAAGTGGATGTTTAGGAATAAGATGGACGAGAATGGAAGCATCACAAGGAACAAAGCAAGGTTGGTTGCACAAGGATATAGGCAAGAAGAAGGAATCGATTATGATGAAACCTTTGCTCCAGTTGCAAGATTGGAAGCTATCAGAATTTTCTTAGCCTACGCCTCTTTCAAGCGTTTCAAGTTATATCAAATGGACGTGAAGAGTGCTTTCCTCAACGGTGAACTGCAAGAGACCGTATATGTTGCTCAACCGCCTGGATTTGAAGACTCCAAATATCCAAATCATGTCTACAAACTCCAGAAGGCTTTGTATGGACTTAAGCAAGCTTCAAGGGCATGGTATGAGACTCTCTCTAAATTTTTACTAGAAAAGGAATTTAAATGCGGTAAAATCGATACAACTCTTTTTATTGCCAAATATAATGAGCATACCTTACTTGTTCAAATATATGTCGATGATATTATTTTTGGTTCTACTAATGATTTACTTTGTAAGCGTTTCGAAAAGCTAATGAAAAGCAAGTTTGAGATGAGCATGATGGGAGAATTAACATTCTTTCTCGAGCTTCAAATCAAGCAATGCGAAGAATGTATTTTCCTCAGCCAAGCCAAATACACCAAGGAGTTGATAAAGAAGTTTGGATTAGAAAATGCAAAAGCATATGATACTCCAATGGCCACCGACAATAAGCTAGACAAAGATCTAAAAGGTAAGAAGGTTGATCAAACCTTATATCGAGGTATGATTGGCTCATTACTTTATTTAACTTCTAGTAGGCCCGATATCATGTTTAGTATCTGCGTATGTGCACGCTATCAAGCAGATCCTAGAGAAGCACATTTAATTGCAGTCAAGCGTATAATCCCCTATTTATCTGGAACCACTAACCTTGGACTTTGGTATTCCAAAGATTCGAATTTTGATCTCGTAGGTTATTCAGATGTAGATTATGCAGCTTGTACAATTGATAGGAAAATCACTAGTGGTACTTGTCATTTCCTCGGGAATAGACTAGTTGCTTGGGCCAGTAAGAAGCAAGCTTCAGTTTCAGTGTCAACCACGGGAGTGAGTATATTCTTCTTGAAAGTTGTTCTTTGTCAAATCATTTGGATGAAGCAGCAGTTGGTAGATTATGGAATTGAAGAAGGAAATTGCCCTATCATGTGTGACAACACTTCAACAATTTCAGTCTCCAACAACCCTGTCATGCATTCCAAGACCAAGCACATAGATATCAAGTATCATTTCCTCAAAGACCATGTGGAGAAGAGGAATATCCATTTAGAGTATGTGGGGACAGACAATCAGATTGATGATATCCTCACCAAAGCTCTGGACTCCAAGAGGTTTTCTTTCCTCAGAGGAGAAATGGGTATGCTTGAACTTAAATGATTCCATACTTCTTATTTGCTAACTTGTGTGTTGAGTATAGGTTGAAATTCCTGTTGAGGTTTCAAACCTCACTTTGTTGAACCGCGTATATCCAAATCGCAAGCAGTCAACCGCTTGCAGCCAACCGCGTAGACCTAACCGCATGTTGCATTCTGACTGCTTATTCATCAACCGCGTTCAACACTTGAATAATTTTCAATATTTTAACCTTTCTTCTAGCTTTGAAGAAGCTATGAAAATTTTTCATTCTTTTCAAATTCCAAGTTTTCTCATTTTCATTTCAGTCCTCATTTTGGAATAAGGATATTTTTGCAAATGTTTTTCCACGTTATTTCAAAATTTAAATGCATTTAATGCAAAGGGAACATTAGCATTAAAAGCTCTCTTGTCAGCCGTCATTGGCTAAGGTGTAGAAGACGAAAGGGTGCAGCAGAGGCAATGATTCATTTTATGGGATAATTAAACTGTCTTTTCAACTGTTCACAATCTGAAATTTACCTATAAATAACAATCAAGCACCACAATTTCAACTCTTCCAACTCTGTCATCTCTGCTCACTGTCCTTTCTCTCTCCTCCAAAATCTTCATAAACCTTAAAACTTTTTCAAATCTTTTTCAATGGCTCCCAAGACTCCATTCACAGACATGGTATGAATTCTAAAGCTTCATCTTTTATTCTTCTGTAAATCATCATTTATTAAATCTGCCATTGATGAACATTCAAAAGCTTCGAATGTACTCAAACTGATTTTTGCTTGCTATTGCTTCATTTCTTGATCATTCTTGATGAAATCACTTGGGTTATGTTCGGATTATGTTTTTGATTCTGATTATGTACTTTATTTCATGATCAATGACTGTTTTGGGTACTGATTTTGAAATTTTAGGTTTTTCATTTTCTGAAAACCCACTTCATGTTTTTGCTATTTCGTGATGATTCTGGACAAAGTATGAATTTTTATTGTTATATTATTGATCCTACTTTTGTCCAATGTGATCATTTTTGACATATCATTTGTTGATTTTAGTTCAACTTTTTGTTAAATCTCTCTCGTTCTTGATGTTCTTCGTGTTCTTCATACATTCAT